>WURV02183795.1:0-13016 GCA_011762755.2 Epimenia babai | reverse complement strand
AATATCAAATATCACAGCTAGACATAAAATTATAAAACTATTCATGTAAAGTATACAATGAACCTATTAATGTCCCTAATACGGTGAGAATATTGTTTCAATAATATAGAAAAATATTTTTGTGACTATATATAGGTATAGTGAGTATATAGTGATATTATAGTGACTATATAGTGAGATTAGTGACTATTGCCTTAGAACAGTGTGACTGCTGCATGGCGAGTCATAAAATGTTGACCCAGCACTGTTTACCAGTGGAGATGAGGTGATCAGAGACAACCTGCGGCTTTCTCTTTAGGGCTCGATCAATAGCCTATTTCCTTAAATGCATCATGTGACTATGTTTGTGGCAGCAGACGGGGTATAACTCAGCATCTAGGCCATCAGCGGCCCTTTAAGAAAGCGAGCCTAAGTACGCTGTGGATCACACGACGAATAGAGTGGCCGCATTTATTACGCTTACAGTTGAGGAAAAACACCGCGGTAAAAACTTAAAAACAAAGCTCCTACTCCGGGCAGACAGTTGATCCGTAGGGTGTGTGAAATACGGAGAGTAAAGCCCTTACATAAGCCACTGCAGGGGCTACCCAGACGCCCACAGGCAAAAGCATTTTTTGCTTTGAAAAAGCCCAATGACACCGTTACTATGGTAACGAAAAGCTTACGACGCATTATCAGTTTGTATCGGCATAAACTTCCGTCACAAGACTCAATTACGATAAAAGCAAACACTGAAATACAGTCAAACCTCTATTAAGCGGCCACCCACGGGCATCACGAAAAAGTGGCCGTTAAGACAGGTGGCCGTCTAATCCAGGTTAGACATTTTGACTAGTGTACACGTCGGGAAGAATTTGAAGTGAACGTTACGACAGGTGCCCGCTTAATACAGGTGACCGTTCGGGCAGGTCTGACTGTACTGGAATTTCTGCAGACGCACGCTGCGTATGGCTGGTAACTTATGGTTGCTGTTTCTCACGGATGCCCTTAGCCGACGAGATTCCCTACACTCTATGATAAGGGCATCACCTGGACGGCCGTAGTGCGCGCGACCAGACGTTCCATCAGCGCGGGGTTGTGACTGATCCGATCGGTGATACTGTCCCGACACGACGGGTCGTCGCTCAGCAAATCGGATAACACGGAATCGTGGCTCGCCAGAAACCTGGGGGTAGTTCCTTCGTCGTTTTACCGCAAAAAGAAAACCCTACTTCGCAATTCATTTGTGGAGTCGAATCAATTTACGGTGTAGGCGAACATTCGTGATTGTAAGAAGTTGGGACTGATCAGAATGATGAATGAGATCTTATTGAAATGATCTTAAAATACACTTTGCGAAATCAGACGGTTGAGTGGTAAACGCTCTATAGACTTAGCGTAAAAGTCAAAATGATAGAAACGGCCTGCTTTTTTTGTCATCTATCCCCGAATCTGGAGTCGACCGATCTCTAAAATGACTAGACGTTTGATATTCTTTATAGGTGATATATAAGATTTTTCAAGGTATTGTATCTGGGCTGAATAACTGCCATAAGCATTCATTGTAAACTGGCCGATACTTCCAGTCGACAAATGTTTTACTCCTTTTTTCAAAATTGACTGCTTACCTGAACCGATCCCGTTTGAACCCTGTAACCAAGCCCTCGTTAACCTGTCCGCCTTTCATCTTAAAAACCGTGTCTACTCCGTACGTGTCCAATCCAGGATGGAGATCATTGACGAAGACCTTGTGATCCACTTCCTGGAGACAGAGAATGTCAGCTTGGTACCCTGCGAAGAGTCGCGTGTCAATACAGGATAATGCGAAACACGAATAAATAAAACATAAATACACAAAACATTGATGAACAAATGATTATATCTGGCTTATCAAGCATTCCACAGTCTGCAATTAGTCAGTGCCACTCACATATACTGTGTCTTCTTTTATTGGCTGTAGTTGTAGTTAATTTTTATTAGTTAGATATAGACTGAATATCAAGGTTAATATATATATCCAATATTTTGACAACTTAAATATCGGAAGGAGCAAATGTAAGAAGTTCAGCAGAGATTGATGGCCCTAATGATTGCTACTTATCTACGTACATAATTTAACTGATTTAATCTGTACATAATTTAACTTCCGAGAGAGAGCACGAAATTTATTGGTCGTTTATACGTGGTCACAAGGGAGGTAACTGCGACTTTGACTCACTGATCATTTCCTTTATTATGAGCTGCTTTCTGTAGTCAATGTGCAGAGTGTAAGGAGGGCAGTGTGGGTAGAGGAGAGAGGGCACAAAACTTATTGGTCGTTTATACCTACAGTCACAAGAGAGGTAACTGCGACTTTGACTCACCGATGATTTCCTTTAGGATCAGCTGCTTTCTGTAGTCAATGTGCAGAGCGTAGGGCGGGCAGTGCGGGTAGAGGTGGTCCCGCGAAAAATCGGAGTCGGCATACAGATCAGCGAGAATATTGTAGGTCATCAGTCGAAGGCTGGTGGCAAGACGGTCAATAGGTCAATTTGGAGATAAATGAACAGAAAAAACCTACACCTCAGATGGGACACACACCCACAACCTCTAGATAACCGGTCTGGTGCTCTACCAACTGAGCTACAGGGGCAAGTTTTCTCCTGTGCATTTATGTATTCAACACCGTTTTTTGAGGACGACTGATTTTTAAAGTCCGTATATCGTGCCAGCGATATACACAAATATCCCTATAAGCATGATGGACTATAAAATGATTGGCTGATATTTGGGGTGTTTTCTATATTAATAGTTATTCAATGTTAATATTAATTACCTCTAATGGGTATAGAATTTTTCTGTGCATTTCTTTCCAACTATTCAGAGAACCACATTGGCTACCCCCTTTAACATCACGTTCTATATTAATGTGATGTTAATGGGGAAGTATAGGTTTTTTCCGTGCATTTCTCTCCGGCTATTCAACGAACCTCATTGGCTACCCCCGTCAACAGCACAATTGGTCAACTCGTGAGATCAACGATTTGGGAATATATCAGGCACTTTAGTGCTCAGCGAGATGGCGATGAAAATAAGCCAAAA
The DNA here is from genome assembly GCA_011762755.2 of Epimenia babai. NCBI lineage: Eukaryota > Metazoa > Mollusca > Solenogastres > Cavibelonia > Epimeniidae > Epimenia > Epimenia babai. The sequence goes on along the minus strand of WURV02183795.1, from coordinate 9,956 downwards.
TTGTTATTGTATGGTGATTAGAGAAAAAAACAAAAAATACCAAACAAGATGACAACTTCTGAGAAAAATATTGCTAGATTTAGGAAAGTTATTTATTGAGTGATATAAGGTTTAATCACATTTCTGAGTTCACAAAAATTGCAGGCTATACACAATGACAATTCTATGGGAAAATTGCTTTTTATATTGATTTTATCAAATATTAGTCACTGCATATGACTATAGGAAATAGCGCCATACTTGATCTTATCATCCATCAGCTTATTTTTCCAAATAATCACTTTGTACATGATTTACTTTATGTGTTGTATAGTGATGGAATAGCAGTCATGTTTAGGCTGTGTTAACATTCAAAAAAGTACATAAATCGTAATTCAAGAATGTAAAATAATGGAATATGTCATAACTAAATGTAACAATTAACCATCTGCCTTATATTAAGAAGTTAAAAGATACTTGTGTGATTAGCTGCAGTAGAATTACCATATGCTTTTAATCTATCATATTTCTGCCTGGTAAATTATAGAATTAATTTCCTGTCTAGACCTGAACAACGGTGATATACCTTAGTTGGCACCAGTGCGTCAGTGGTTAGAAGCACTGCCTCTTATGCGAGAGGTTGTGAGTTCGAACAAGCAAAAACAAAAGGATTTTTCCCGCGCCTTTAACATTAGAAAATAAAGATTTTCCTGCTTGAATATTGAGAAAGATTTGTCATGGAATGGGTTTTTATAAAGATATCTTAGAGATATAACAATACAATATTGTACGTGACACATTAAATTATAAAGTAGTACAAAAAACAATTTCGGCTTTAATCGGAGAGCATTATAGCAACACATCATGATGTGATTTGGATTTTGTGTACTTATAAAAGACGATACAGTAATAGTATATTTAAAACCAACCTGTTAGGTGGTTCGGTACATTTCTCCGTAAACAAATGCCTCGTATCAAAGGGACACAATCCTGGGCCTGGTGATACGGTAACATCTGATATTGACTCTACCGTTAAACCAGACCGGGTTCCATTTACGGGTGTACATTCTAGTTTGATATAACAAGCCAGACATTCATTATCTGGAGTAAAAATTCTCGCAGTTGATACTGGCTTCCATTTCAGCTTTGTTACATCTATGGGCTTCGGTTTATGGATTTCTTTGATACTTGCAGTTACCTGATGTTCTGTTGATTTGGGTAACTGTTTCGGAGATTCTGATGGGCTCTTAATTTCCCTAGTTGTATTTTCAGATACACAACTCGCTACATCGGCACACTGGTTTGCTTCCTCATTCTGTGCATTTGCGCTCTGTGCACTATTTTCATTGTCCATTGATGCAGGATTGCAACTGCAATTGTCATCCAATGTTTTAGGATATTTATTTGCAGCAGCTACAAATTCACGACTTATATCCGTAGCTTGAGTACCATCGGCAGAAACTGCATTCTGCTTCTGTGAAATATACCACTGGTATTTAACATCAGTCGCTTGAGAGAATTCTAACTTCAGTCTGGGAAAAATTGAAAATCCGGACATAATATTTTCTGGTAATTTTAACATAGTCACAGTTGGTGAATTAACACGAATATCATAAATAACATTCGAAATCGCCAATGTTGCCCCCTCTACCCAGGCGTCGGTGTTTGTTTTATCCAGTTTAACCTCTTCATTATGGAATAATAAGGTGACTGGTAAAGAAATACCACTGTCATCGAGTTCCACTGCTTGCGTCTTTTTATGTCTTTTCATTTTCTTCGTTAAATTCTTGGTAATGTTTGCCTTCAATCGTTCTAAACAAACGAATACTTGCTCGTCTTTAGGTCGGTTCAAGTTGTAAAATCTAGACGGAGCTGTATATGTGTGGGATTCTGAATCGCCTTCTAAAACGGGGTACGTAAACCCGATTTGCAGTCGATCGTCACTATCGACGCATCGAACATACACAACCCGCGACATGTTCATAACCTTTGAATGAATAGTATTCTGTATTAAACAACCTCCTGCCTTCTTCGAAGTAAATACCAATTTACGTATGTTATTGCTGCCTGTATTGCGCAATACTTGATGAAATACGAATGACATTGAATTGTTAATTATGTTGTATTTTAACTGAGATCGAATCGACGGCCATATTAATAGGTAGCCATAATCACCTAACAGTCGTCTCTTCACACAACAGACAGCTCGCACAGAATAGAAACTAAAATATTACTTATCTTGCTCAAGTTTACCTACGTTTCTGTATTATAGTTATAGCTAGTAAGAGTAACCATGATGAATTCGTTTTTTTTAAGGTTTTTCAATTTAGATGGTGCGCTACATTGTACTACTACCACCCATACGAGACTTTCCACCCGGAAGACCGTTATATGTCGACTAGTGTTGCCAGGTAATGTATTGAGAATTGAATTTCAGAGACGCTAATTTATTTAAATATTAAATGCAAAAAAAGAGTTGATAATAAAATGCACTATTTCTTGATGTTTCACTTAGTTTTCCGCACCGTCGTATGAGCATTAGTTCCACCTAGAAGACAATTGAATCTTATCACGTAAAATTCTAGTAAAAATTCTACCATAATAAAACATAATGATAGAATATGCGAATATATTTTTTTATTACGATATATACACCAATTAGATAATAACTAATATTTACTGGATTGTATTTTGGTTAAAACGATATTGTAAACAAATTTTTCGTTTGGCTTGTTGGTCTAGTGGTATGATTCTCGCTTTGGGTGCGAGAGGTCCCGGGTTCAATTCCCGGACAAGCCCGACATATTTTTTTTTATGATTTATTTTCAAATGGAGAGCCGCGATTAGACTGGTAAAGGTAAGAGTAAAAGGAGTTAATTGACGAAAGGATGCGTATTGTAATATATTTCACCACATGTATGAATTAATCCTCTACTTGAAACTTGAAAACTCACACAGACGCGAGAGAAAATTAATAACGACAAAAGCTTCGGTCTCTGTTTGCACTGGATTCCAACGAAGTCCAAGACAAAGTTGTTAAGATGGCCAACCGCTGAAAATAAGGGTGCTGTTGATAAAGATAGCCCACGTGAGCGAGGTCGTCTACTAAGCGACGGTTTCTGATTGCATTTGATTTTACTCGGATTAAGTCACTTATATTGTTCTTTTAAGTTTTCAAATTCTGTCCCATTAAACATTAGAGATTGTATATGAACTGACTGAAATTTTTTCCCGGTTAAAGTGGTGCATTTTCACGTTATATTTCAAAATTTCCAATAGGTCGATAATTGTTACAAATACACTACGTATTCGTCTACATTAGACAGTATTTGGAAGATAAGATCCACGCTTTGATAACAATTATCTCATGTACATCTATACTCATGAAAAGATCCTTCAAATGTGTATTGGTATATAACATCACAAATTGCATGCTTTCCTAGAGCCGTACATTCATGGATTCCACCTGACGCAACTGCAACTACGTACGATGGATTGAGAAATTGAAATGAGAGAAAAAATCATATCAGAATATCATTGTTATCCATTTCATGCTCACTGTAAATGTACATAGCTGTATCTAACTAATTGATCTGTATTACCTGTATACTGTTAGATGTTAACTTTCTATTATTTAAGTAATTACATTATAGTCTTAGACCATTAGTCTACTGTTTCGTGTAAAGTGTGTTTGACAGCTCTGCTAATAAGTACACTTTGAACAAATAAATTTCATTTCATTTCATCAGAAGGTAATGGCAATGGCCTTGAAACGATATAATGTAAACATATGGCGCTTTACACGTGACATATAACGGTGAGAAAAAGGAGATAAAGTGCAATGAAACGATTATTAAATTACATTCTGTAATACCGTGAAAAAGATGTCTTGAACTGCTATCTGAGTTAAACAAGAGAAGTTTGCTGTCGTAACGAAATTGCCAGGACGTTCCACAATTTGAGAACTGCACTAGAGAAAGAACGCCTATCAGATGTGATAAGACATGATTTGACCTCAACCGGGTATTGCTTGCATTTGTCCGGCATTCTTTGGGATATGCACCATTCTCGGACGTGTCCGCCATTACTCGTGGTGTGCACCATTTCCTGGTGATGGGCGCCGTAGCCTAAAGGTGTCCGATGTTTCTTGAAAGTGTCTATCGGTTTTCGAAATGAGATGGCGATAGGATTTCTGCTAGGCATTACTGGGGGGGGGGGGGGTGTTTCACTGATTGTTGATTTGAGTGCTTTCGGTGTTTGGAACTAGAAATTTTAGAAGAACTTGATTATTGACCCGAAGACATCTCATAGAGCACCCTTCCTTGATATTGATGATCCTATTACATTATGGAAGTGTTCCAAGAATGGAGATGTGCGAGCGTGTGTTTGAAGAGTTAATCAAGATATTATGGACTTCAACACGTAAATACAAGACTTCTGAATAAATAACTAGATATATTGATTATAGTTTATTTTTAGTTTATAAATGGTATGAAAATGAATTATACTGTAAATAATTTCGATTAAAATATCCCCGTATAACAAATCGACATAAATCAAACCAAACCACACAAGGATAATGACTTGGGTTATTTGTATATTAAAGGTTTATTCAATATACATACAGCATCCAGACGAAACCATTTACTTCCTGTCTATTTTTCAACAACAAACTCTATAAAATTAACTCCCCGCGGCGGCGAGTATTCTTGTGTTGGCGAAGTGAAGGTTCCTAACTTAGATAACGCAGATGGAGTGTTTACTGGGGTCCAATAAACATAATGTAATAAAATGTATATACGATCGTATCTTGGCCATACTCATGACCAAGATCTCAGAACGTTCCCTCCACTTTTCTCCGTACGTTGTATTTGTAAGCGACTTCGAGACGGGACTAATTCGTTGAATCAAAGATATGTTTTCTGACCATGCACACAGAGGATGCTACTTTCACTTTTCACGATCAGGGCTGTGATTAATGTGGCGGTAGCCCAATCAAAGACTGGTCGAGAGTCGAGGGTGTAATTATTCAGTGATAAAGAGTGATCGACTTGAGTAGGTTTGCCGTTATCACAATGTCCAAGTGACACTGCAAAAGCGTCGACATACGACATACACCAGTCTTACTATACGATATTTTCGGGATCGTCTAGTTCCATGTAGGCACGTTTGAAGTCCTCGTCGTTCCACGACTCGAGCGTCTCGCCGTTATGCGGCCAGCGCAGATCACCCAAGTCGCCTTCCTGCGCATCGGCTCTCTGCATCCATTTGCCGTATTCTAATTGCAACAACGTTTCAATTCGGCATGGGATGTTGAATCGATGTCCGAGCAGAACGGCCGAACACACCTCAAACCGCGGGTAGTACATCCTGAAAGTAGTATTTTCTACCTAAATTCCCCAAATCACAATACAAAGTGGTCACGCCAAACATAAAACGCAGTAACCGACGAAGATGTTGCGACTGCGACGTTGATACTTAGCGGGCCACCATATCATACACACGCAAACAAGGGGACGCCACAGGCTACTGGCCAAATGCTTCGCATTTCTTTAAAAGTGTTGTGGGAGCCTTAATCAATTAAAAATGTAACACGCCACCCACATGTTTAATACATTTGTTTACTACATTTAAACCCGCTTAGTGTAATTTTTGATACGCGTTAAAGTAGGATAATTTTTATTTTAATGTAAAAAATTATAATTGTCGAAAAGCTAGGTTTAATCACCGAGGACGTATTTCGGCGAGCGTGTATGGCCTTCCGTTATTTGTCATCATCCTCAAGATGTCCCATGCTATGCAATTTATTCAAATCTTTAAATAAATGTTATTATATTACCTATTACTGTTAGGTTTAATGAAAATTGCATTTTAATCTTTTTTCTGGAATCTTTGATAATATATTTGTTATATTAAAGAGATCTTTTATTGATTTGATATTGATTTTTAACACCCGCGTTTATGAATTATATTGGCATCCAGGTAGATCGTTCAACGGGGTCTCGCCAGTAACGACCTTTTGCTAACTATAAACTACGCCGTAAAATATAAATTTGTAATTCCGCTTGGTATAGCCGTAATTATAACCTAATACGGTATCTTGGTGGTGCCCACGCCCCCAGGTAGACCTTCTCGGGTCCGAGGAGGTCGTACAGAAAGAACAAATCCACCCGGCCTCCATACACGTACAGAAAATACTGAAACCCGTCGTCTGGCTACAAACATATCACAATAGTATAACGGAGAGGGTCATTGAGTCTAATGAAATTATACATGATTAGAACATTATGTAAGAGACATGTGTCCAATTTATATTGAGTTTATATAGTAGCGCATTAGTATATAACATGGGGTTCGTTGAGTCAATTGAAATCATAATTTAGAATATTAGTACACGAATAAGGTGGTTTAAGTCGAATAAAAATATTCTTTAGAACTTTAGTACATAAAAAAGATGCTTTGAGTCAATTGAAATAAAACTTTCGAACCTTAGTACGTAGAAAGATGCGACGATTTTTATTGAAATTAGAATATTAGATTTCAAATAATATTAATATAGTAACCATATTGTGTGTTCTTCCGGTGATATTCGGGTGCTTTTGGAGTACTTCATGCAGTTTCTTATCTAAATCGTGACTGTACAGCCCAAAATCCATGTCGCCCGTATTTCGGATGATATTACACTGTCGGTACCAGCCTGTGGGATAGAACGCTACAAAGTACTATCTATTAATAAATATTATGTGCAGTTTCAGTATCTCAATTACAAAGTCGGCAGGTGGCGTCTAACGAGATCGTTAAACGTCAACAGAATCCTACATGCGGATGACGGTTTTTATGGTGAAAGAGCCGGGCTGATATACAATTATAATAAGTGTACGCTTTTCTACGTATGTTGGCTATTTTTGATACAATTCCTCGTGTGTTTAACTACACATAGACAGACCTACAAGGACAACGATAAGATTAGATGGAAAAAAGAGAAGACCTTCTTGTTGTTGCACATTCTTCATCTGTAAGAAGTTTCTAAGAAAGTCAACATTGATTGCCTAGTATATGTCAAAAAATTACAATTAACAATCTACTTCAAAGCAAAATATTTATCAGCACCCAAGTCTTGCTTGGTGCATATCGTGCAAGGCGCTAGAAATAAGTCCAGATGCGAACTGCCAACCTGTCGCTTCGAGAAAAAAGTGCATCCAATCACGACACGGCAGGGGCCGACAGAAATAACTCACCTAATAATGTTCCACACATAGCGATGGGCAATTTACCCAAGCTCCTGAGCTTATCTTTAATCGTTAAAGACGCATTCATATATATTTCAACCATTTCCGGTACTTCGTTCTCGTCAGAATAATCGGATGCAATGTCCCACCGGCACTCGTAATAGTGTGAGAACGGATATTGAATCAATGCATGTGTCACGTCGCTGGGAATGATCAGTTTATAGCCCTCTATCTCTAATTTGCGTAATTTGAATCTGAAAAAATAACGTATAGATCAAAATTTAGCGACTATCATAGAAATAAATCGATTCTAAATCCCTATTTTTAAAGACAAAATTGTACAGTTCTGTAACCAGCATTTAGGAAAAAGAGAAAGAAACTAATTTTCGGCATGGTGTTGCAATACACGCGCTCTCTAAATTAGAATTATGTGGATGATAGCGTTATATCGTAATTCCAAGGACTAATTTCTTCTAAAAGAGAATTTAAGATGTTTTAGTTATTTAAAGGCAGTTACACATAGTTTTACTATTAAATATTATGTTTGCGTGATGCTAACTCGTTGAAGAACAATGACGTTTGAACTGATGTGAAAATATAGTTTTGTTTTACGTCTAATTTTACTCACGCAAAATTCACGTCTTTCTCAGATGTATGTCATTTTTGTTTGACAAGCTTTAATTTGACGTATCAGGGAATTATTATAGATTAAAACAGTAGGTTTTGAGCGACTTGTAGGTTTGAGTGTTTTCATTAGATCGATGACTAGGTTTCGTGATCCGTTTTGCTAGACATATTCTTAAACAATAGTGAAATTTATTCTGGGCAACACTGGCGGGGTACAATGTGGAGAATTTTTGCTACATATTACCCAAATGACTTCTACACGTAAAACCGTCGTTTAGTGAACTGTGCGAGGGGTATATTTATTTATTTTATTTATTTATTTATATCAGACACACCATATATGATAACATATAGGCATATAGCAGTCCAGAGTAAGTGAGTGACACAATGTACTTTATCCACATTCTCCTACCGATCAAAAACCATCGGTGTCTGACCGAGGACAGCGCTTGTGAATAGGTCATGTCTCTCCGCAGGCAAACAGGAAGGGATGTAGACGAAATTCTTGGCGACGTAGGCCATGATGATTGTGAAGGCACGATCGTTGCCACGGACACGGTAGCACATGACACGAGAACCGCGGTCGATAGTTACATCACGTGGTAGTTGACTAGATATCGTCGAAATGTTGCGATTCGGCTCCTTGTTCAATAGCTGTTATCAAGACGCAATCAAGGAGCGTCGTTAAATCCATTAATAGACAGAATAGCTCAGTTAGTGGAGCGACCGCCTATGAACGAAATGGTACAGGCTTCGGATCCTGGGCAATGCCAAGAAACCAATTGTGTTTTCCTGCTGTATCCTTTAGACAAAGTTGTTTTCCCCAGTTGTTTTTGGTGAACTTATGTAAGTCCAGTGAAAATTATTTGTGACCGCATTAGAAAAAGTGAGTTGTAAGGGGTTTGCTAGCGCATGTTATAGAGCTGTTATACTAAGAAGACTTGTAAAACCGCCATTTGGCAAGCCAAGAAAAACGTGCTGTATGTAACTTTAGCAATGCATGTTTCTCGCCTGGATGTCATGGATTCGAGTCCCACAAGGTTTAAGTTTTGTCCGTGCATATCTCTCCAGTTAGCAAGCCACATTGGCTACCTCCATTAACAATACCTTAGTATAGCAAACACCACTAAAATCAGCCATTCAAAATATTGGTTGCAAGGCTCGTTGTAGATATCTGTGTATATCACTCGCTTGGTGTAAGGACTATAATAAAATAAATTAATGATACTATAATATAATATTCCCAGTTTCTTGTGCTACACTTGAGAAATTCAATTATACGGCCGTCGGGCAGACAATGTTTGTCCCACTTCGAATTTCCGGATGTTCACTGTTGATCATTTTAGAATCGGGTAGTGAATATGCCGACATGGAATCGGCTGACCTAGATTTCACTAGATCGGTCAAGTAACCTATTCAGGAAATCAGTTTCTGACTGTGAGGCGACTTGTTGTAAAAAGGCACGCAAAAGTATGCCAGTGTCTCCAACATCAACAAAAAATCCTTTCCTTTCAATATTAGACAATTATTTGGAATATAAAATAGTTCTGTCGCTTCCCACAAGGAAAGTATTTTGATTTACAAACTTTCAAAGATCATTTTTGTAGTACTTAACAGTAATTTACATTATAATCATTTTATGCGTAAAGATAATAAACGATTTCAGAGCGCACTTACGTTTCCGACAATTTGAGCGTTTTTTGCTAGCACGATGACGATACTGAGGCCAGCGATGTCTTCTCCAAGCACAGGTCGGCCATCTTTGATCTTTTCCAGGATACCGCGATTTAATATTAATGTCCTTATGTTTAATGATTTCAACATTTGTAAAACTTCATTGTGACTCTGAAATATTATGGTCAACTTATTCAAGCGGAAATTTAAGTCTCAGTTGATAAAAGAATATGAATGAATAACTGGAAAACATGATGTGTCTCTTTTAAATTATGAAATAGCTATTCACCATGCCTATAATGTTCACACACGCACGCGCGCACACGCACGCACGCTACGTAATCGATTTGAATCGATTGAAACCGTTCTTTGTCATTTGCTAGTATCAGATTTCTTATACTTCAGTGAATCATTTGTCCCGTACTATACTTGCGTAGTATTTTCGTG
>WURV02183784.1:0-10309 GCA_011762755.2 Epimenia babai | reverse complement strand
ACTATAGACATTAATCTGCATTCATCTATATATCTATCTGCACTATAGACATTAATCTGCATTCATCTATATATCTATCTGCACTATAGACATTAATCTGCATTCATCTATATATCTACCTGCACTATAGACATTAATCTGCATTCATCTATATATCTATCTGCACTATACATACTTAATGAAATGAATTTGTTTATTTAAGTTTTATCAGCTTATCTGTCAAACATAATTTATGTGAGTAAAAATTCTGATAACCTCACTCCGTAAAGTAATCAATCTATTCACAGGCTTAAGTTATCTACCATTAACTACATATCCTTTATACAAATTATAGAGAAACTTAATTTGTATAGAAAAATTAATAATATAAATTATAATAAAAAAAATTAAAGAAATATAAAGGAAAAAATTTTGCACAGGCCATAGATAACCAATAAACAGTTATTACAATCAGAAAAACAATCTCTCAGGTGGTCATAGCGCAAGTACCCACACTAATCTAGATATCTGTAATATAGACATTGTCACATTAACCTGTATTAATATATGTCTGTACTATAGACCTTAACTCTTGCTGACCTAGACACCTAGGCTCAGTTTTAGCGTGTAAAACACATAAAGGATCTGATGCGCCAACAAAACACCAGCCTGCACTGCAGCAGCCAGGCTGTTTGTTGCATACATCAATAATTCGCATATTATAACTCATAATTCTGAATTTTATATCAGATTGACTCTAAATAAAGCGACATGATGATTATTTAATTCTTAATGTATGCAACCTATGCTGCTTTAGTGTTCATTATAATAATATAAATTTCACTTATTCATGCTTTTGGGAAGAAATGGAGATAACGGATGGCATTATTAATATCTATAACTGCAGGGTCTGTCCAATGGTGTTTAAGGATATAACTACATCACGAACACATGAAATGAGTGAGCATTTTACCACACCAACAAAACAATGACCTATATAGCCCTGCCTACCTTGTCTAGTGCAGTTACTGGTAGGGTTGTTAGTGGGACATGAGCACTGATAATCATAATTGCCGATGTTTGTACAGATAACATCGCTGCCCCGAATGATATCTCGTTTGTTACCGCGTGAGGCGTAACGTTCGTCATGGCACGGGGACAGTTTCTCACATACACCCACAGCGGCTACAACAACAAAGAAAACAAGCAGGAAATCTGAGTGTTAGGCCATATGAATGATTTTAAATATTTAAAAAAAGTCGAGTCGAGAAAGTAATCTTTGTTAAATTTTTCTTATTATAAACAAGATGTTACATATATTATGATAAATAAAATCGAACCAAGTTGAGTAATTTATTATGACTTTAGAATATATTTACATGCAAAAGGTTACATGTAATAAACACTAAAAATTAACTTTCCGATATCCAAGTTAAAACGTAATTTTGGAAACAAAATTGGATATAGTGAATATAAAACAATAATATTCCCAAAAACATAACTGGCAGCGTAAAAATGCAAATATTTTATGTGAATGTTAGAAAAAACATACATTTTGAGCAGTGTTCTCCAACAAAACCCGAAGGACATACACAGATGTAATGCATTGAATCGCGAATCTCGTAACATGTCCCACCATTGAGACAGGGACTTTGAGCACAACCTCTATCCGTTGTGTTAACTGAAAAATATGACCACTTTCGTTCATTAAAAAGTAGCCACTCTATTAACAGTCATATAATATTGAAACTAGCAAAGTGCCAATTTATAAAAGAGTATTCCAATAAAAAATATAATTGCTTTTTATTGAGTGCAGATAGGTATAAATTAAAGGATGACTAAGACTTAAACACCATGATAATGTGTACTATTGGCAATACAAATCAATCACCAGCAGTCTATGGTTTTAATCATCTTGGTGATCTTTCAAACATTTATATCAACTTTCTATACCTATCTTTAGTAAGTTGTTTTCAAAATGCATCAATTATCAGGTCATATCAAAAGTTTTAGACATACCTAAGTTATACACATTTACCAGTTACGCTGCAGTTAATATCAATACTAAATTATACTAATAGTATAAAGAAAAATAAAAGAAATCAGTAGTAATACTGATAGCTTCTTAAATTTTTTCATTTATTTATTGTACTCTCCAAAGTCATCACTGTGGTCTGAGCGGAATATAATATAGTAAATACGTATAAAATTCCATAAGTTTTACTTTTAATACAAAATTGTGTACTAACAGCCACAAAAATATTGCGGGGGACAAGGACCATCATTAACATCACACTCTGTAGACTTGATCAAACAGATCTCGGATGACTGGCAAGGTTTAAGCTGAAATAGAAAATACAAAAATGTTCATAAAATTATAAAAAAGTCTTCATAATCATACTCATAGAACATAAATTTTCTAGCTGATGTTGACGATGATCGTATAGTCATTTTGTCATGTAGCTGCATAGGAAACTTTAAATTAATTTTAAGTGAAACTCTAAATAGCAGTCTAAATAGCAAAACTTTTGGCAAAGGAACGAGAACTGCAAAAGTAGACAACTAGGACAACTGGACAACTAGGGACAAGACTATCGTCTGCTACCCTTCGGAAACGACAGCCGTGATCACGTGATCGAAGGCATGTGGGTCGTTCGTATTTTATACGTTCAGAAACACATTCAGAGTTTCAGATTGCCGTAAATCGTTCGTCACTACAGAATTACAAATCACGGAAATTATATGAGCAGATATTTTTCAAGGTATGACATAAATTTTCTTGTGTGGATAAATCATTAATGTACTTTTGTCAGAAATGTAGTTAATGACCAGTTTGCATTGAGGATAAAATACACAAACGATTCGAATATTTATCTACATATTCAAATACTCCTATTACAAAACTATACTTACCGAGACACATGGGTCCGGATAAAAAAATCGCTTTTCACATTCGTCCCCGAATATGCCTTCGGGGCAGTAACACATCTGACGGCCATCTTCCAACACAGAACAGATCCCGCCATTCGAACAAGACTTTGAACAAGGTTGATTTTGCCCGGCTATAGAACGCGGAAATAATTAAAATAAGTATTAATAATGAAACTGACGACGCATCACCTCCTGGTCAGTATAGTCACGTGACGCAGCCAAAATATTACGTATCTATAGAGTATTTTAGAAGATTCCAAAATCCATATGACATTTTCTTTATAAAACGGGTCTCCCAACAAACCGAGATTTATTCTTCACTGTTTTTTTCTAGGCAGAAAAGTGTAATAGTCGCACCCAAAATATACAATGGCTGTAACGGTATGCTCCATATACCATGGGTAGGCTATGTTATGAAGTATTTCCGACATCTAACGATTCCAAATTTCTAAATTAATATGGAACCTACATTGCACCATTTCGTAGGGGGATGTCACCATCAAGTAATAGATTTCTATATAAATCCCAAGCCTACAATGAAAATACATTTTGGATTAATGAACTAGCGTTGTAGTGTGGTGTTTAAAGAACTTTGTGAAGTCTATGTGCATGGCTATTTAGAACTGCTTGTAAGTAGGTTGTAAACCTGAGAAAAAGATTACACATGTTGTCAAGCAGAGCAAAACGCCCCACAGACAAATCATTCTCCTGGGATGATACGACTGGGGTCGAGCGTTCAACGGTAAGTTAATCCGGTTATGTATCTGAAATGGAATGAACAGATATTCAAGAGACTATTCCCCTTGTAAAACAATATACATAATTTAAAATACGTAATCATAAGTTACGAACCTAGCTATTGTATGGAAACATCAATTCTTCTCCATTATATAACATCTAAGTTACTAATTGGATTGTGTGATGAATAATCTCAACTTGATAAATTCCACCTCATGCGGACAAGTGTAGTTAGAGAAAAGTGTCTCAAAACTGAAAAGATGGTACAATGTACTGAAGCTCAGAGTTCATACCATAGTACTATGAGAGTGATAATTTCTTTGACATGGAATTATTGTGTTTCTGTCGGTAAAACACAGCGTATAAGCCAATATCAATAAGTCACTCATAATTTCCAACGGGTTTCAAACGTTATAATTATAAAAAAATGGAAGACGACCTAATAATAATGTTTTATTAATGATTTAACTCGAATAATCATTTAATATTTATTATGTCTGCATCTATTTTATTAGAAATATATTTAGAATGGCTTTCTGCAAGACACACCGATTACTATTTACATTTCTACAGAGTGTCCCAAAATGCAATTTTTTTCGACGATCTGCTACAAACTCAAAATGTAACGAAGATACATGATATGGGTACAGTTAGAAAGGCCTGGTATTTCTCTTTAGAATGAGATATGAAAAATTAAAATTAAACAACATTTGTCAGAGATATGGATATTTTCCGGAGACAGGTCAAAATGCCATCAGGATCAAGTTTCACGTTCCATGACCCAATTAGTCTCAGAGTTCCACGCCAAGCCCATATGAATGACCTATATTAGGTACAGGGAAACTGGGGTATGGCGCGGGATTACTTTGCCCCTCCCCCACTTTCGCAACATTTACTATCACCTGTATCCCTTTGAAGTCATTAATTAGCCATGGTTGGTGTTCACCTGGCCACTGAGCAGAGGGTATTATGTGTCACGGAATACCTGAGGACGAAAAATGGTTAATGCCGTTAACGATGTCTTCATGGTTCAATTGCCTGGTCGAAATCCACGAGCAGCTAGTGCCATTTTGCGAAATGTTCGCAAATATCAACATCATGGTACGTTGCCAGATCTGAACCTCTGGGCGATTTGGTCGTCGGCGAGGCTCGGTAGCTAACATGGAGGCGGTTGCTGGGCAACTGTATGTCAATCCCCCGTCAGTGCTCGGCGTAATGGGTTGGGCCTGCCACACACCATGTTAAACCGGATTACACGCCTGGACCTGCGCTTCCATCCGTACCAGATGCACGTTCGCCATCGTCTCCTGCCGGCCAACCTTCGCTTCCTCTCAGTGGATGCTTGGAAGACTGCAGGTCGATGATCGCTTCCTCCAACATCTGGCGTCTGTGGTGGGCGCATGATGGGGCACCCGCCCATCGTCTCACATCTGTGTGAGATCGTCTACACCAAGTCATAGGTGATCGCGTGATCGCTCTGAACTATGACGTGGAGTGGCCACCTCGGTCCCTAGACCTTACCCCTTGTGCCGTTTACCTCTAGGGATTCCCGAAGTTCATGGTCTACACTACTCCCCCGGCTGACTTGCAAGATCGAATAACTGCTGACGTCTCCCAGCTTGGGGCTGACTCCTAACGTCGTTCGCCTGGCCGTAGGTGATATGGCGAGGAGAGCCTACCGCTGCGTGGAGAGGGAGGGCCATAGAACATAAAACTTGGTCCCGACCGCATTTTGACCTATCTCGGGAAAATATCCATATCTCTGACAAACGTTGTTTGATTTTAATTTTTTTAAACTTATTTTAAAGAGAAATAGCAGGCTTTTCTAATGACACCCATATCATGTATATTCGTTACATTTCGAGTTAGTAGTAGGTCGTCTAAAAAAATTGCATTTTTTGTACGTCCCGTATCACTAATATAGAATACAATCGACTATCACATTCGAAGATATAGGTTATATAAAGTGCATTCTGTAACTACGCACTGTAAAACATGCCGCCCAATCATTTTATCGAATAATAACAGTGTCATAATAGATGTATTAAACACGAAACTGACTGAGCCTAATTTGCCCAGCTCTTGGGTTAGTTAGCCTTTCAGTCTGGTGTATGTTGGAATGTAATGAGTGTACCTAATTTGCCAAGCTCTTGGGTCAGTTAGCCTTACAGTCCCGTGGCATGTTGGAATGTTATGAGTGTACCTCAGGTCATTGGCTTCCTATAGACATAACAATGTTATATGTGTACGCTCGAAATGCGTGGGTTATTTAATTGTGTGCGACGTACTAGGCTTTAAGGCAATAAAACGAGACAGTATTTCAGTAAAATATTTGTCTAAAGAAATATACGTTTCCATATAAGTAACTGTGAAAACGCTAAGAAAGCATATCACCACGTTAACAAATTAAAAAGTTAAACATCTCGATACTCAATAAAATATACATGTATAAGGAATTTTTCCCTAATCCGTATATTAGTTAATAAGGTGATATATATTTCGTGTAATATTTTGTTAAATGGTTGAAAATAGTGCGAGCTAAATCACAAAAAAACGTGACTTACTTCGATGTTGTCACGTATTGAATCCGTATACCACCGGGTCGTAATATCCTTGATCGTGATTCAGCGATGTTTTACCATATTTTGTCAGCAGCAAATATACATAAATGTGCAAACACAACCAACTGGCACATCTACGTGTTTTGCATGTACAAGCCACAATAGAGAAGAACGCCGTGCCCAGATTGTGTAAAGGAACCCTTTATACGCGGTGTCTATTGAGATCAACTATTATTTACATGCCTGTTGACTGTATAGCAATAGACTATGTACAATCGACTATCATATTTGAAGATATATAGTACGCTATACAAAGTGCATTCTGTAACTACACACTGTAAAATATGCTGCCCTTTTATTTGATTGAAAAATAACAGTGTCATAATACATGTATTAAACACGGAACTAACTGAGCATAATTTACCAAGCTGTACGGCTAGTTAGCATTTCAGTTCGGTGGAATGTTGGAACGTTTTTAGTGTACCTTAGGTCCACTCGCTTCCAATTTATATGACAATGTTATATGTGTACACTCGAAACGCGTGGGTTATTCAATTGTGTGAGACGTACTAGGCTTCAAGGCAATAAAACGAGACGGTATTTCGGAGAAGATATATTTAGGAAATGTACGTTTCCATATACGTAAGTAATTGTCAAGACGTAAAGAAAGCGTAACACCGCGCTGACAAATTAAGGAGTGAAACATCTTGATACTCTATAGAGTATACCTGTAGTATGCGAAATGTTGCCCTAATCCGTATCTTAATTAATAAAATGAGATATATTTCCTGGTATATTTTATAAAATGGTTAAAAATTGCCTGAGCTAAATCACAAACAACGCAACTTACTTCGACGTTGTCATGTATTGAATCCGTATACAGTTGGGTCGTAATATCCTCTATCGTGATTCAGCGATGTTTTACAATACTTTGTCAGCAGCAAATATACACGAAGGCGCAAATACGAATTGGCACTTCTCCGTGTCTTGCATGTACGCGACACAATACAGAAGAACGCCGCGCCCAGATTGTATAAAGGAACCATTTATACGCGGTGTCTATTGAGATCGAACCTAAGTAACAGGAACAATTAACACAATGGCCAGCCGATTCAGTTGGCTGCGTGGCTATAAGCTGAGTGGGTCAGCGATCTATAGTCACGGGATAGGATTAGGCGTTAGCAGATACCTGTGAAAAGACCTGGGAGTGCGATTTCTTTACTGTTTTGTATAGCTATGCGATGCGTATATTTCGTATAAATACGTAATAAAGCCGAAATGAATACATGTTATCGGTTATGTCGTTGTTAAAACGGTCAGAGATTCCTCATTTTGTAGGCTCCCGTGCGAGTACTTTTCTTGTTAGCGCTATCAATTGTACAATCGATCAATTAACGCTTAAATAAGCAAATCTACCAATTAACAAGTAATTCAATCAATCAATCATTTAATTAATCAATCAAGAAGTCGAACAATCCATGCCGCCATAACCGGTATATATGCCAGGACTAGCATATTACGCAATAGTTTCACGTGGGGCCACTGCGTGGGCAGAATGTGATCAAAAGTACGCAATACCTTGTAATACATATAATCCGAGGACAAAATGACGTCATAAAGATGTAACTATTTTTTTGTGATAATTTATATGCCATTCTATCGGCCATCGATTTTGATAGCGGTTTTAGGCAATGTCTGTCATGGATTTTGTCCGAAGCAATATAAGCATTCCGTCTGCCATCGATTTTGCTGGAGTTTTCGTGTGTATAGTTAGTAGACTGACGACGTTAAATTCGATTGATTACACTCGTCCTTTTAATACTTCAACACCGTGGAGGCAACCCGTATCATCAATACCACGACCAAGAGTAGATAACGTAGAAGTGTCAACAGAACCGTGATATGGATTTAATTCTCCGGCGATACCTTGCTTTTTCTATATAACTACACAAACATACAGTTGGTCATTACTTGTTTTGTAGTCTTCCACTTTTGCGGAGTTCTCGGATTGTGTTGATACTGCGAACGTTAGTTGTTTTTCTTAGAAGAAGCTAGAAATACACTCTTTTATATTATTACCAGCACAAAAACTCCGAACACATTTAAAGTTATACCGATTACCAGTAATTGCGGGGACCACCCCCCTACCCGGTGAGTCCCTAACCCATGACTCCAAAATTAACAAGTATGGTGCTCTTCTCACTGGGATACCACGGCAGACACGAATTCCATGGCCGAGATGGAGGTGGGGTGAAATTTAACTTTAATGGGCGGTATGGTTGTCTATGCACGAGACTAAGTTTTCGCATATTATTTTTTTTGCGAATTCATTAAATTAACTATATTTAATTCACGTGATTCTAATATCGTGATACGTCAAATTGACTAAAATGAAAATGGTGATTATTCCAGGTTGACTTCGCCGCCATGTTTAAATTCCGAAAATGACAAAACTACGTAGCAAAGATAAGTGGGTTATCGTGTCAGACATATCGTATAATACGAAAAGTGAATGTAACGCCTTATTGACCAACTTATGTGATTACTACACGCGTTTGTATACTTGTATACGAAAACTTGTGCTAATTATAGAAAATATCTAGAAAATGGTGAATTATAAACATCGCGAAAGTTTTAATTTTTACAGTACTTACCTGCTTAGAAAATGACTAAAGTTTCCTTTAGATATTATCGACGTAACATTTACCAAAAATACGTCTCTCCGGAAACCCGGAAGAACATACTTCAGATAAGGTATCGCATAGTGTTTGGTAGTATCACGTAGTAACCTAATAGAGTATATAATTGTCGCTTTTAATATATTGGAAGAATCACATTGTTAAATCGTAATAAGCAATTTCATGCCAGAGGGCCGTATTCGAGTCCGTATAAACCTCGGATTTTTCACTCCGTTTCCTCCACAGGAAATGAGCGAGATTTTCGTCTTGAATACTTATAATTACTTTATAAGTTGATTATTTCCAAATTTCTTTAAGATATTAGGAGGTTTATATTGTAGGCGCTACTGACCCTAACACTCATTAAGTAGCACTAACACCTCGTCTTTTTACTTTTAGGCTAGCTTCTTAAAGAACCAATGATGCCCTAAAGCCCTAGTCGATAACGTAATACCATACATGACAAATATAACACCGTATATACCTCCGTATAAGTCGAGAGGACGTATAAGTCGATGTCAATTTTCAATATCCGATTTTGACACATGTCAAGAATTTTTAAGGACTTGTTTTTCTTGTTAAAATATTGACATAAATCATGACTGGAAATTTCACCTCAATTCATTCCTTGTTTATCTGTAATTATATTCACCGTAGGCATTTATGACAGTTAAAAATCTTGGTCTCTTAAAAACAAAAGCAAAACATGACACTCGCTGGGTAAAAATCAACCAATAGAAATTGTAGAATAGGACAGTCTGCGACCAATAGAAATCATAGAACGGGCAAATCTGCAACGTGATTTTTAAGAATCTGGCGCCTTCCGCGTTTAGCCCAACATAAATACCCAGGGACTTATGACCTAAAAGCGACTATATAAAACTACGATGAAATAAATTATAAACACAAAAATAAAACCAAATATTTACATCATATTTATTCGGTAAATGTGATCTTATGGCATACAATAGGATGGAACAGTGAATATCTACAGATGTAAATAAGAGGCAAATTGAGATACAAAAGTAAATTGCATTGGTTCTTCAACATGTGTTGACAAGAGTGATCAAGCAGAGGTTTCCTGTAATTAAGGAACTTTCTCCTTGTTTTCTCAGAGATTAGTGATACATTTTATACAATGATCCATCCACCTGCATTCTTTATACTTTTATAGTCCCCATCCTAGATCCACCAACCACTACTCTAATAACCATTCACGTGCGACCATCCTAGATCCACCAACCACTACTTTAATAACCACTCACGTGCGACGATCCTAGATCCCGCAACCACTACTCTAATAACCACTCACGTGCGACGATCCTAGATCCAGCAACCACTACTCTAATAACCACTCACGTGCGACGATCCTAGATCCAGCAACCACTACTTTAATAACCACTCACGTGCGACGATCCTAGA
>WURV02183773.1:0-13018 GCA_011762755.2 Epimenia babai | reverse complement strand
GTGCTGGGCGCGGCAGCCTCGATCGCGACCAATCCAAATCACCGCGGTCCCGCGCACTGGTGAGCGATGCGGGCTAGACGAATCGGCAGTCTCCCAGCGGCACAGCCGCATTCGGACGACAACTACGTGGACCCCTTGTTTCAACGCAGCACGTGGAGCCTCGCGGCCTACGTAGCGGTGTTCACGGGAAGCGCCGCGTTCGTTGCAGCTCTGGTCTTCGACCACCTCTTGTAGGCTGACGAAGTACAGAAGGTGGGCGCTCTACGTTGGGAGTGCCCGAAGGGTGGCGACGGGGACAGGAGCGTTGGCTCAAGTCGGCGTCACCATCCTCTGATGGGTGTTACATCCGAGTGGCGATCACAAGGAACGTCACGAGGAAAGCAACACAAAGCGAAACGACCAGGTTCCGTACGAACGTGGGCGTTCTTAGGTCTGGTCGTTCACTCTTGCGGGAGGGAGTTCCGAAGTCGGTTCTCTCTCTCGGTGCCATCGGTCTTTGCCGTTTTGGATTTGATGGGTCCATCAAGCCCTCCTCTTGCGGCCCCAAGATTCTGATTCGCCAAAGGCTCACAGGTTCTGCGCTGGGACCATGCACGTCGCAGAGCTCGCTAAACACCGAAGCACTTACCGAGGTCCACGAACAAAGAGGCATCGAACTGACAACTCACGGGCGTTCGTTGCTTGGAACGAAGGCGGGTGAACTCCCGAAGACGGAAAGTCTGGGAGAGTGGGTTTGCTTGGAGTGTAGGCGGCGTGATCAAGCCGACAAGCGGTCAGCTCATTCGGGGCTTGAGGACCACGTAAACATCATCTGTACAAAGTTTTGCGCTTCGTGGTCGTTCACCGACGGGCGGTGATGAACAACCACGAAGAACGCACCCAACCTCACCGGGAGAAGGAACCCCGCACATCGAACCCCGAGAAGGTTGGAGAAGCTGACAAAGCCCAGCGGATGGACCCGGCGCTCGAGCGCTTCCTCCGCATGCAGCGCGAGGCGATGGGCTTCACGTGAAGCGACTGCTGAGAAGAGCTCGCGTGCCGAGCGCCAACGCGGTCACGGCCCTCTTCGTGAGACGGAACTGCGGAGCGCTTCGCGCCTGTTCCCTCGCTCTGCTCGGTCATGGTTCTTTCGCGTACGCGGATCTTGCTCAGCGAGTTGAAGAAGGACCTTGCAAAGCATTGCGCACCAAGCGAACGATGCGTCGCTCGCGCAAGTCGACGACGGCGGCCTCCGAAAGAGCACCAGGGAGAGTCGAAATCGTGTAGGATGGCAAAGCAGTTTGCTCGATCAATCGGTTTGGCGACAATGCTACGAACGGGAACCAGGAGGACACCGGCATGCCAGTTGACCACGGAAGCATCAACAAGAAGACGGCGCAGGGCTTGAAGGAGCTGCGTAAGCGCATTGCGAAAGCCAAAGTGCCTCCGTCAACCCTCGACAAGAACATCACCATCGCGACTTGGAATATCCGCGAGTTTGGCAAGAAGAGGCGACGCTCCGATTCCATCCACTACATCGCAGAGATTCTCTCTCTTTTTGACCTGACCGCGGTGGTGGAGGTCCGTGACAACCTGACGGACTTGCAGCGCGTGATGGATTTGCTGGGCAGCAACTGGTCGGTAGTGTTCTCTGACTTCGCGACTGATGCCGCGGGCAACCGTGAGCGAGTGGCCTATGTTTTCGACACGAGGGCTGTGCAGTTCACGGGCCTGGCTGCCGAGGCAGATGAGCCCCGAAAGAAGGTCGGTGGCCGCTACACGCCGACGATCGCTTGGTGGCGCTCTCCGTTCATCGCTTCGTTTCGGGCGGGTTCGTTTGACTTCATCATGGTCACTGCCCACATCCGGTGGGGGGCAGGAGTTGCGGCACGAGTCGCACCTCTCACGGAACTCGCGAAGTGGGTTGAGAAGCGCACCAAGGAGAAGTTCGTGTACGACAAGGACATCATCGTCTTAGGTGACTTCAATATCCCGTCGCGGCAGAGTGCGACTTTTGCTGCGGTAACCAGCCGTGGCCTGAAAGTCCCTCGAGGACTCCTGCTAAAAGACCCAGGGACCAACCTCGTCAAGAGCAAGCGCTACGACCAGATCCTGCACTACCCGCAGCACGTCAAGTCGTTTACCGACAAGGGTGGGGTGGTCGACTTCTACGGGGGGAGCTGGAGCAAGCTCTTTCCCGGTGCGGGAATGACCAAGAACAAGGGCACCTACCAGCTCTCGGACCACCTTCCGCTCTGGGCGCAACTCGATGTTGACCTCGCCGACGAAAGGCTCGACCAGGTCTTAAACGAGTAGGCTTTTAGAATCCTAACATGGCCGAGTTGTTTCCACGCCATCAAACCTATTCTACATGGGCGCCGTCGGGAAGGGCCTTGTCGAGATGATGGGAGCTAATCATGAGTTCCCACAGTGCAAGTTCAACAGATGCGCCACTCAACATGCAGCGACAATACGGTGTTCACGCAGCGGTAGCTTTTTCCTACATTATACCACCTATGGAGTATCCAATAATGAAAAGTCTCGTTTCGCTCGCTTTACTCGCGCTGTCCTCGTGTGCAGCAGCTCCTACTGCGCGTGATGCATGGGAGAATGTCCTGAAGAACTGCGCGGACGGGTTAGATGTTCCTACTCACACCATCTACCTCGGGCCAAGCAATACCTTTGGTCCAGGCTCGGCATGGCGCAAGAAAGACCATATGTACATGCCGCGCTGGAGCCTTGAGAGTGCCATATCGTCGACACATCTTCAGGGAAAGGTCGTCAAGAAGGGAAGTGCTACAGGGTGTAGCGGCTCAGCTCGGTCAACGTGGGAGATGAAACCGGGACTCGCCGTATCGTCTCCAGCTACGCCCGTTTCAGCCGATCTTGGCGCGGACCTCAGTATTGCCACAAATGTCGTTGTTGCCGTTGAGACCATCCGCATCGACCGGATTGAGGAACTCGAGTACGAGAGGTGGGCGCGATCCGAGGCATCAGAGGATTACGGAAAGGACCTCGACAAGAAAAGCCGCTTGGTCATGGCAGCCGCTGTCTGGGTCGAGGGGTTCGAGGCAACTTATGACTTTCCTGCGAAGGCTGCGGCCAGGCTGAACGTGAAATACGCAGGTAACAGCGTCAAGCTCGACGGCAACCTGTCAGCCAGCTGGGTCTCGGATACGAAGTTGAAAATCACGGCCAGGGAACCCTTCTACATGGTGGGGGTCCTCGCACCGGTTCTGCCTGGCCGCGTTTTCGGCTTCGGCCCAGTAGCAACGAAACTTCCATTGTTGAGCCCAGTGCGTGAGGTCGTTCCAGCTGACGCCTCCGTCGAGCTTGACCCGACGAGCTCTCACCTGAGGAGGGCGAGATGACTCGACTCTTGGCCTTCGTGGTCTTGTTTGTCTCGTCTTGCGCCACTCCTCCGACAAAGTCCGTCGTCGATTCGTATCCCTATCTAGCTACTTGGGGGTTCGAACTAACGAGCGAACACCTAGACGTCGTTGCCGCCGGAATCGAAAACGCGAATCAAATACTGGGATCGGATGATCTCCGATTACGGGCTGGATGGAAACAGGACTCAATGGGGGGGATTCCCGTGCACGCGGTAGGGAGGCACGAGCGCGGGAGTTTCGGACCGTGCTTCGTGCTTCCAAACATCAAAGCCGTCCTTGTTGATACGAGCGAGTTCGCGTCATTCGACGAGAGATTTGGGAAGGACAAGGGCGATGTCGACTTGAAGGCCATGCTAGCCGTTCTTCTTCTTCACGAAATCGGTCACATCGAGAAAAGGCACTACGAGGATGGGGCCTACTTTCTGGATGCCACTGGTTCAAAAACCAACGTTGAAATGACCAAATCGAAGCGGCAAGAACTTGAGGCAGATGCTTTCGCAGCTACTGCCATTCGTAGGGCATTCAATACATCTGGCCATCCTGGTTTCAGCCCCGCACTGTCCTGCACGTTGTGTCTGAACATGGCATCGTTTAACCTCGCAGGGAAGCGTACGCTCAAATTCAGTGCGTCGCCCGCGAAGTTCTTTCGAGACAACAGCTACACGCACCCGAACCTCGAACTGCGATTGCTGCACATGAACCACGACCTGTCGGGACTCCCGGAGGCACGCTCCTTCATCGACGAGTTCATGAAGGAGCGGAAGGGCGAGGAACTTCCGGAAGCGTTAAGCACGGAGCCACCTTCAGAAACTGGTGGTGACGTCTACTGCATGGACGGATGCGGGTACGTCGGTTTTGCAGCAACAGCTGAGGCACTCCAGTTTTTTGAGAAAGCTCACGCGAAGAGCCACCCTGGCCATCGTTGCCGGTTTGGGAAGAAGTGAGAACTCAGGCACAATCTCGGCCCCGTAGAGCTCCCCCAGATGGCCCTGGATGTCGCGTACGGTCATCCCTCGGGCGTGTCGATGTCGACAGATCCGAGGCTCGTCTTCAGGGTCTTGCCGGAGTGCCCGCTGCGGGAGTTGGGTGAGTCGCGACCTTCCGGCGCGTGCTTCTCGTAGC
This sequence comes from Epimenia babai, assembly GCA_011762755.2. Taxonomy (NCBI): domain Eukaryota; kingdom Metazoa; phylum Mollusca; class Solenogastres; order Cavibelonia; family Epimeniidae; genus Epimenia; species Epimenia babai. Next base: position 8,525 of record WURV02183773.1, on the reverse strand, counting down.
CCAGGTGGCCGGTCTAGTCTCGAGCCATTTCGTCGAGGTTGTTACCCTTAGTCTTGTCGGGATTCGAGCGAAGATGCTCCTTTCCTGACTTCCGGCGTACGACGTGAGCTCCTTCGATTTGTTCGTTCTTGACCATGTCGATAGCCTTTTCGACCGGCGTAAACTTGCTGTTACCACTCAGTTTGACATGGGTGATGTTCCCATCATCGTCCGCGCGGGCATCAGTAACTCGTTTCTTATCTGGCATTATAGTCCAATCCTGTGGTAGTGGTCCTTTCGTAGGCGGCACTCTACCGCAAAGGCACGCGTAGCCCCCTGCCGAATCTGGTAGGATCCAGGGATGACCAAGCGAGGCAAGGCGATCCCTATCGGAGACTACTGGCAGGTTGTGCCTCTTGATGGCAACACTGGCGAAATCGGTCTACGAGAGGATATGCCCTGGTGGAAGCGACTGTATGCACGATGGCTCAGGAAGACTCCTGTTCTGACGATGTATAGGGAGCTCCATACCTGGCTCGCCACCTCGCAGGGCATGCCGTTCCGTGATGCTATGTATCACGGCAACCTGAAAGCGTCCGAGGAGATCAAGAAGAGGCTCCCTTCCGTCTTTCAGCTCATGAATGGTTGGAGTATCCGGAAAGATTCGGTTGGAGCATTGATCCACGGCCCCCTACTAAGCATCAACGGGGATGCGTTCCTGGTCCCCGCTCATGGTTGGCTCACAACACTAATTATGGGGATCGAGTCCTCCGTTGGGTGGAAGATATTTGCCATCATTAGCTCTATCGTTGCATTCTGCGCTCTAATTTATAGCTGGTTCAATTAGCTGGACTGTGCCGCCCCCTGCACGGTCCAGAGTAGACCGACTGAGAACAGGTGACAAGGTAGTCCTGGATGAGCCGGAGGTCGTAGCCCTGGTTCGCGAGGTAGAAGCCGCAGGAGTGCCGAAGCGTGTGCGGGTGAACACCTTCGAGGCCAGCGCGGGCCGCCGCCGCGCTGACGACGTAACTGACCGACTGGCGTGTCATCGGCTGCCCTCGTTCGCTCAGGAACAGCCACGGCAATTTGCTGTCGCGCTCGCGCAGGTAGCGCTTCACCGCGCGTAGCTCGTCTCCTGGAATCGGTTGCTCGACCGAAAGCCCGTTCTTCAACCGTTGCACCCAGAGTCGGAACTGCTTCAGGTTGACGTCTTTGACCTTCACGGCGATGGCTTCGCTCACCCGGAGCCCATGGCGGTACATCATCAAGAGGAGCAGGTGGTCGCGGATGCCGTGCCGCCCCTTCTTCGCCGCTTCCAGCAGCCGCTCGACCTCCGGCTCGTCGAGGAAGTCCTTGTCTCGCTCGTGCAGGTCGGCGGCCGTTCCGCCGAGACTCTTTACATTTCGCCGGTTGGTCATCTCGGGCAGGCGTCCTCCGACGCGCTCAAACCGCGGTGCTCGGGCACGTTGGCTCGCTCACTTTTGACAGAAGACACCTTCTGGTGAGAGTCGGTCTACTCAATCCTGGAATCGAGGTCGACGATGTAGGCCATCGGGTCTTGAGATTGAGTCGCGCGGAAGTGCTTTCTCGCGCGGTCGACTTTCACTATGGTAGCCCCGACCGTTGCCACGAATCCCACGGACACAGCTTGTGCGAGGGGCATCCCAGCAATTGCCGACAGAAGTCCCGCGCAAGCTCCTGACAGGATTCTGTCCGAACCAGCAACGGTAAAGGAGGACGCAACTGTCTTTAGGCCCCACTTCTTGGCCGCAATATGATAGTCCGCGACTCGCGTGGCTAGGTCATCCTGAACAAAAGATAGCTCTTTACCCGCGTAGTTTTCGTGGAAGAACGCTCGAAGCCGTCTCAGCTTCGCAAGTGACGCGTCATCCTCTCGCATTTCAGCCACAATGCTATTGGTCAGCGCCTCTTTGTTGAGCGTTGGAGTTTCAGCGAGGGAAATCAGGAAATGTGGGTCTGTTTCAGTCTCGCCGTCTTCTGCCTTGTAGTGCGGGGGGCAGAACAAAGAAATTCGCTCACCGTCGGGTGGAGATATCGTGATTTTTTGTTCGTCCCGCACCCAGGATGCCTGGCGCGCCCCCGTCGATGACACCGACGTCACGTGCTGTCTAAGGAACTGGTCATCTTCATCTGTGAACGGTGGGAATATTATGTGCTCCGTCCGGTCGAAAAGCAGCAGGGCGAGTCGATGGTAAGCAACAGGGCCCACTACGATGCAGGGGCCTTCGCGGGGGTACAGACCCCTGACTTTTTCCATTATGCGCGTTCTGTAAAGGGTAGCATTCTACCGAGAACCCGCCTCAAGTCCCCCGCAGATGGCGGCTGGTGACACGAACTCTGGTTCTGGACCTGGCAGGCTCAGCGCAAGGTGACGTCACGGCAGTTGCATCCAGTCGACGATGTCCCACAGCGCAGACTCAAAGCCAGCCTCGAGCTGATGACCCTCCTCACCAAGCTCTCCGGCCACAAGCTCTTGGACAGCAGCAGCCCTCACTTGCGATGAAGGGTGCGTTCCCCCCCCGTCGTTCTGTCCGGTCGCCCTACACGCAACTCCCAAAACTCTGAAGAGCAACCCTGGAGCCGCGAGGTGGCGGTGCACAAAGCTCATGTAGTCGCCCGGCCTGGTGTTGTTGGCTAGTCGGATCAGGGCGTTGGCTGCCCAGGAGTCGGCCTCGAGCTCATGCTCGACGGTTGGCGGCAAGCCAAAGTGACCAAGTGCTACGTGACCGAGCTCGTGAAGCATCACAAACGCAATCATGGACTTAGACAGCTGGTGGGAGAGGAGCTTGAGCTCCTCGGGGTAAGCCTCAAGGAAATGCTGAAAATCATCGCGAACCTCTTCGTGAGCATACGGGTCGACTTTGAGCTCAAGCTGCGCTCGAAACACGCCCGCTAGGTGCTTCTGCTCTTCACGCTTGAGCACTCGACAGGCAGCCACGGCCATGAGGTGTGTGACCGTTAGAGAGAAGAAGTCGAGCTGCTCATCGAAACCGACTGCGGCACGTCGACTCGTCGGGAGCGGCATGGTAAACGCGCTGAGAATTCGGAAGGCCCCTGCTTCGAACTGCACGGCGCCGTCACTCCAACCGATACGATGCCGCAATTCCTCGAAGTAGATAGCGTGTAGGTCATCCGACAGTCGTCGAACTTCCTTCGCGTCATATGGTATCCCCAGCGATTTCGCGAGCCTCCTTGACCGCGCGAGAGACTCCTCGCTGGCCTTGAATCGCCCAAGGGTTCGGGCGGCTCCCTCAGTGCCCCGCGAGTCATTCATCAGAGTGGCTCCTGTCTTCGTCGGAGCCCCCCTCGACGTTTGCATCCTGTGCATGAACAGCAAGTTCCACAGCATCTAGGATGGACTCTGGCGTGACATCGACCTTCTTCCTATTCAACCTCATCCAAGGTCCAGAGCCCTTCACCGCATCGTAGATGGCCGCTGCAACGATTCCAGCCGCCACGTTCGCACCAAAGGTGACCACCGCCATGGCGACTTGCGAAGCGTCGAATGCACGCCCCTCAACACTCACGTTCTCGATGATCACGCCTTGAAGGCCGTGCCGTTTCAAGGAATCACGAAAAGCTGCGCCGTTGGCCGGAACAAACAGTTCGATTCGCGTCATGGACAGTTCCTCGCTCACTCTCTTGGGGCCAGTTCGGGGCGCCGCAGACTACTGTTTGGAGTTGGCACTGAGGCCGCCAGCTGCCCAAAACCCGGTGCTTCCGTTGCCGCGTCGCTCGGTTTCTCTGCATCAGTAACTGATGAGAGACCTCGCTTCACAATCGTTCTAAGTCATTGTTCCACAGGTCCCCCATCGCCTCTTGATAGAGACTGATAAAATGGGTTATCATTCGTAGTGAAGCACCCGGATTCCGGGTGGGGGACTCGGCTAGGCGCGCTGGCCGGAGCTCTCTAAGACCACGTTTTGGAGATCCGCGATGACAGACACCACCGCAACAGAGTTCCTGGAGATGCGAGAGGCCATCGACTTGCTAGTTGAGTTCGGCGATGCCTATTCCTTGGCATGCAGCATCTACGAAGACCAAGACCCAGAGGGCAAGCTCGTTGAGACGACTCAGACCCTTCTCGCGGTCCTCACCAACCAGGCGGCGACACCTCTCGATGTCGAAGAGGTCCTGCCATTTGACCAGGTGCTCGCGGACGCATGAACCGAAACCTCGATTCCACCCGAGACCCTGGGCTCCAAGAGCCAGGATCTGGATCTAGTGATCTCATCGCTGCTGGTGACAGCATGCCGGCAATTCTGCTCGGTCACGCGACACCGCAAGTTGCGGCCAACGTTGAGAACTTTTGCAGGTCCGTGGCCTCGATGCTCGAAGCCTGGATTCAAAGGAGCAACAACCTGAACACCCAGCGCACCTACCGGCGTGCGGTGCTCGACTTCATCGAGTTCCTTGGCATCGAGTGGCCAGAGAACTCCCACGAGTTCCTAGCTGCCGGTGTGCCGGACGTTCGGGGATGGCGCGATGAGTTGATGATTGCGGGCAAGGCTCCTGCAACGATCAACGCGAGGCTCTCCGCGGTCTCTGGATTCTATCGATTCATGCGTGAGGTCTCCGTGACCGAGCTCAAGCTTCCCATCCAAGTCCCCAATCCTGCGCATGCGCAGTTCATCAGGCGGGAGAGCCCAGAACCAGTCTCCCCCACGTCGGCGCTTACACTCTCTAAGGCAAAGCGCCTGCTTGCTCTTCCTTCCAGGGACCATCTGCTCAAGCGAGACGCACTACTCGCGAAGCGATTCAAGGAAGACGCCGCCGCTCTCGAGGACGAGCTCGATGTGCTCGTAGCGAGAGACCGTGCGGTTCTCGCGACGTTCCTCTACACGGGAGCACGCATCGGGTCTGTCTGCGCGCTTCATGTCGCCGACTTTCACGACGATGAGGATGACCCTACTCTCTCTTTCCGAGAAAAGGGTCGCGCGCGGTCGAAACGCCGCATCGGTGTGAACTTCGTCTGCGCGGAAGCGCTGCGCGACTACATCGAGCGAGCTGAGCTGACCAAGGGTCCGCTGTTTCGTGCCCGCGTGAACCCCCGTAGTGCCAAACTCAGCTCAAGCGCCGTGAGCCAGCCTGCGATGTATCGCCAGCTTATCTCCTACCTCGAGCGAGTTCCCGGCGCAATGGTCGAAGAGGAGCTGGCGGGCGGCTTGAGTCGACGCAGGTGCCGCTACTCCCCTCACTCTCTTCGGGCCACGACCGCAACGCTTCTCGACGAAGCAGGTGTGCCCATCAAGCGCATCCAGGAGCTGCTCGGACACAAGGACATTCGGGTGACGCAGGTTTACATCAAGTTGCTTCGAGACACCAAGAAAAGCGCTTCGCATGATGTACCTATCTAAGCTGCGGAACATCCTCAGAGCATCACTCATCTAACCGTCATGTGTTTCATATCGACATAGTACGTTTTTTGCTGCTCCACCCTCACCAAGGCTTCCGCTGATTCCATCCCAACTTCCGCTCGAATCTTCCAAGAGCCTACCGGCACCCCCATAATATCCATGCTCTCGGATTTTCCAATATATGTTCCACTCCAGTGGTCCCCGTATATTCTGACCTTCATAGACTTACCTTTTCGGCCACTTTGAATCCGAATCGTTGCCCCAGCACGCACCTCTATAGATCCCAAATCAAGGACGCCACTAGGGCTTCCTTCATATTCAACGTGCCTTCCCAGTTTCGTCAGTCCATCACGGAGCCGGATTCGCGCAAAGAAGCGGCCCGCAGGCAATTCCGCAGTATAGACGCCCTCTGAGCTCAATACAGGCATGGCAGTCCCACGATGGCCACCCTTTGGCTCGTTAAAATCTACAGCCAAATCCCCCCTAAATCTCTCGCCGCTCTCTGTAAACGCTATAAACCGCACCTTGGTTCTTGGCAACCTCTCTAACGTCACCTTCTCCTTAACTGGCTCGCCAACTCGACACTTCACTTTAAAGATAGCAGAACGAAATCCCTCTGCTCTGACCACGCCCGTAACCGAAACCTCTATAGACCCATCCCCTGTCCTGGCCCAAGCGCTCCATGCCACGCCATTCAAGCCCCTCATCGTCCCACCAGTAACATTGCCACCCAGACCAACATGCGTGTCTACAAGGAACCTCTGCACTGCCTTGCCATTATTACTTTGGGCATATACCTCCAAGGCAAAGCTTGGGATTGGCCTTATCACAAGGTCTGAATCGCCCGCGCGCGCCACTACAGAACTCGTTAAATACCCCGGCTGCGCGATAATCAAATGGTAGTCCTTTCCTTTTTTTAACCCGCGGAGCTCAAACCGCCCCTGCTTATCCGCCACACCTTTTACGACCGATGATAGTGCATATCTCTTGGCGGTATACATACGATTCAGGAGATTGACATTCCTACTTCCAAAGACGTGATCTGACGCAACAGCGGACTGGTCAGTAGCGATAACTTTGGCAGCAGCAAGCCCCAAATCTCTACTATCAAGGACCACTCCCCGGACCACCCCCCCATTCCTAAGCGTAATGTCTAACTTAGTTTCCAAACCACGAATCAAGACGTCTTCCATGACACGCTTTTCATGGCGAGCCGGAACACACCCGATATCCACTCTGTAAGCGCTACCCCTGGCCGGCACCAGCAATCGATACTCGCCATTTTGGCCACTTATAGCGGCCCCCAATACAGGCGTAAGGCAGGGCACCTGATTACCGCGCGGAGGACTAAGCATCGCTTGCAAGCTGACGCCCGACACTCCAACACCCAGAGCATCTCTCACATGCCCAATGATAGCGCAACCGCTATCCTCACCAACATCTCTAGGATCTCGACCTATAATATCTTTGGGCGCAATCCGAGATCTGTATACATGCCGCAACACCTCCTGAGTTGAGTCTTCACCGCTCAGCACAGCAACAGGCGCAAACTCCCACGCCCTTGCCGCCGACTTTGGCCACATGGAAACCAGCCCCAAAGAGAGCAGCAGTCCGATTGCAAAAATCGGCAAATACGATTTCCGAAACCTCGAAACCACCTTAATGGAACTCGAATCCATGTGCGATAATCTCCAGCTAGCTACTCTGTAATGGTAACTTCCACAATATGGCTAACGATATTCACTCCATCGCTAACCTCCAGGCGCACCAAGACCAATCCCGCACTCTGCGGAGTTAGCGTTGCAGTATCACTTGAAGCTCCTTCCAGATCGGCGAAAGGACCCGAGATCTGCGTCCAGCTGTAAGACAGAGTTTGGTTCTCCGGATCCAAGGCACTTGCAACCAGTTCAACCGCCGAGTTCACAGAAACCGTCATACTTGCAGTGCATCCAATTGACGGGATGTCATTCACGGCATCGACATCAATCGTAGCCAGCGCGGTCAACGACTCGGTAGTCCCGCTTTCCGTCACCTCAACCTGGATGGTGTATGTGCCAGACTGCGTCAGGTTTGGAATGGTGAAATCGATCTCGTACGGATTAGAGCCCACAGCTAAAGACAAGGTCGACGGCCCGGACACTTGCGTCCACGAGTAAACCGGATTATCGAACCCCCACGACTCAACATTCAATGTGACCGCATCATTCTCCTGACATACAATGTCTGGAACCAATATACTTTGACTGTCTTCGTCCCAATCTTGAGTCTTACCAGTCGCGGCCACGACCTCATGAATCTTTAGGGTCTTGATCTCCTCAACATTAGCTGTGCCAAGGGACCAGCTATTACCAGCTGTCACCTCTACACTAAACGGCTCCTCTCCAGAAATCTCCCGGACTGGGTCATATACTACGAGCGTGCCGAAGATCGTAATCTTTGAGGTAGGGTCGGCTGATGTATTCTTGATCTTTAGATTGAACGGGTCCTTGGCCTTGAACCGCTCCACCGCGTTGCATTTGGTGAGGTTTGTCACGGTTGCTCCCGGGGGAGGAATCTGAGTCCTCTTTTGAGCAACAACCGGACTTGCCCCAAATCCTGCAAGGAGCACCAAAGATAAGTAAACATTTTTATTCATAAGCTTAGTCATGCTGTTCGGCAGCCAAGGTGGCAGCCCAAAAGATGGAGAACATCGACCGAGCGGGTAGAACTTCGTTGTGGAGCAAGAATTCTCAGCACTTCCTCGTAGTTCGTTCCGAGTGTTGACGATAACCGTCTCCCGCAGGTGGCGCTGTAAAAAGTAGGCGAGGAGAGATTCATCAAGCGACCCCCATGGCACTTGCCAGATCTGGCTACTCGAGAGTCGGGCGGTTCGCCCGGGAGTCGTTCATTCTTGGGCTGACTTTCAGTCGATCCAGTAGATGAGCGCACCCCCGAGATCCGGGCCACGAAACAGCTCTGACTACTACGAGACCGCCTTGTCGATGGTGGTTTTGAGGGTACCCCCGACGTAGGGCCGCTAGGAACTGGGATTTCCGACCCGATCGTCACCGCGTCGGGGTGCTGAGTTTTCCTCCTCGGATTCGGTCAGGAGCGGACCCGGAGGCTTGAGGCCAGCTCGCTCTGCTTCGGCCGGAGTCTTCCAGCCAAGTGACTTGTGGGGTCGTACGT
>WURV02183762.1:0-13019 GCA_011762755.2 Epimenia babai | reverse complement strand
TGTAATTTATTAAATAATTTTTTTAAAAAAAAGCCGGACCCATAAGCTGAGGCCGGTTGTTTTATGTGTAGTTCGATATCATATTATCTATGCACAAAAAAAGAAGCAGCCTCAGTAAGCATTTCAATTCGCCGCCGCAATGTGTGTGCAAAAAATTTCATACAGAAATAAACAAAGTGATCGCATTCTAGACGAGCACAGATCTAAAAGGCAAGATTTTTTTTAGTAAACAAAAACATGCATACTAGTCATCAAGTCCTTCAAAAATATCAAATGTTTGATTCAAGCGAATAATCGCATTTTCACCTAACGTCAAAATTGCATACTGGCCAAAGCTCTTACCATCTGATGAGTACGTAGTTTTCACACAAGAAAAGAGAGAAAAATCTGAATCCTCAGATAACAATGATTGCTGATCCATACTCGCATCACAAGCTAAATCAGAAAAAACAACATTCGGCCGTGAAAAATCACGAGCAATCGCATCAAAAAAACGCTTTTCATCACCCGCATTGACTAACAAGTAAGGAAATCCATTCGAAAAACAATTATAGCCTTTTATATGCATTTTATTTGTATAACAAGGCTGAACTGAATATTGCTTTGAATGCTTCAAGCTAAAACGAGCAAGACCATATTTTTCACGATTTCCCCGTTGCGATTCAAAAGAGTTTAAAACAGTAGAAAACCACTGAACCGCATCATTCCCACAATCACTCGCTTTAATTTTCTTACCATTCGGCATACTCAACAATCTGTCAGCTCGTGAACAAGAATCTATATCAATAGTCAAATCATCTAAGCCCTGCGTCGGATCAGATATATGCATAAGAAAATCATCAAAGCGCGATCGAATTTCAATCATTTCAGGAATAGTCTCCAAATAAACCACTTCATTCTCAGGAGATTGACGATAAAGAGCAAACTCCTTATCTCTCACACTGAGCTCGTCACCTGAGGAATCAAAACATTTCGGATCAAAATAAGCCAATCCAGTGCGAGTAACCTTTGCCTCATTGAGAGAGATCGGCGCACACGACTTTATTGGATACAAATGTAATTGTGAGATTTTAGCCAAAAGAGTTTATTAAAAACCAAGAAAGGAATTATAACACTATTTACAAAAAAGTAAATAAAGCAAAAACAGCCACTGCATAAAGCAAGTGGCTGTCTCTAAATCGAAAAAATTATTTTTTCTCAAACATGTCACGAATACGTGTACCAACAATTTCAATAGGGTGCTCCCCTTCTTTTCTTCGTGCTTCTAAAAGCTCTTTCATTTGATTCTCATCAACCTCTGCAATCCATTGTTTTGCAAATGTTCCATCCTCAACCTCCTTAAGAATCTTCTTCATTTCTTCCTTAACAGCAGGAGTAATCACACGCTTACCACGTGTTTGTCCTCCATATTCTGCAGTGTTTGAAACAACCTCCCACATTTTTTGAAGACCTCCTTCATAAATAAGATCAACAATAAGTTTCACTTCATGCAAACATTCGAAGTAAGCAAGTTCAGGTGGGTAACCAGCCTCAGTAAGAACTTCAAACCCAGCCTTAATGAGCTCAGCCATACCTCCACAAAGAACAGATTGTTCTCCAAAAAGATCCTCATACGCTTCTTGCTCAAATGTACATTCAATAACACCTGCTTTCGTAAAGAACATCGCTTTAGACATACCAAGCGCAAGTTCTTTCGCATTTCCATCAGCATTATCTGTATGAACTGATACAAGTGCAGGAACACCAAATCCTTGTCTATAACATTTATATTCTTCAGTACCAGGACACTTAGGTGCAACCATAATCACACCAACACCTTCAGGGGCTTGAATGTATCCAAACACAATGCTAAAACCGTGAGAAAAACTAAGTACGTTTCCTGGTTCTAAGTTTGGTTCAATTTGTTCTGCAAAAACAGTTTTCTGAATTTCATCAGGAATAAGAACATGAATAATATCTGCCTGCTTTGCTGCATCTGAAATTGTAGCAACCGGAAGACCATCATCAGATACAAGTCCCCAAGAAGCACCGCCTTCACGCACACCAACAACAACATCAACACCAGATTCATACATCATTCGTGCTTGAGCTCTTCCTTGAGCTCCATAACCAATTACCGCAACTTTTTTACCTTCCAAAACTGACTGATCAGCATCGGCATCATGGTAAATTTTTAAATCCGTCATCATTGACATATTAAAAAATAATCTGCCGCAATCTTATGCGCTTTAATTAAAGATTGCAAGAATCTAAAAAAGAGAAAATAACTATTTAGTTTTTCTAAATTGAGAAAGCTTTTCTTCCGCTCTTTCCTCCAAAATGCCAACCTCATCACCAACAGAAATCTGCGTACCAAAACCTTCAGTCAAAATACCATTTTGACCAAAAATAACGCCTCTCAAATCAAGATCAAATCCATATCTGTTTTCTACGACAATTGATCCAGGGAACTTTCTCCTGCAACCAAATAAGGAAATCCGTCAGCAAAACGTGTATGCACGCCTCTCTCTGCATAGTCTGGATCAACCTGTCTACTATAAAGGTCATCAAACAATCGAAAATACCTCAATTTCATGCAGATTTGCGCTTCATATAGTATCGACCATCTTCTTCCTCAACTTCGACAGAATAATCAAAAAGCTCACTCAAATAAGAAGAGTTAAGCATGGTTGTTTTTTTGCCTCGTGCAAACAATCTTCCCATTTTCAAATAAAGAACATCAGAAATGCATTTAGGTAACTCCTCTAAATGATGTGTTACGTAAACAAAAGGAATTGTTTTGCCTAGCTCATCTAAGTCTTGCAAAAAAACATCACGAGAATAAATATCCAATCCCTGACATGGCTCATCCAAAATAAGAAATTTTGGGTCAATTACCATTGCACGACATAACAAGACTTTACGCCGCTCACCATCAGACAAAGTAGCGTACTCTCTCTTAACAAAATCTCTCATATCAAAAAAATCAAGAGCCCCCAATATAGCCTGCTCTTGATCCATGGTTAGGGGTTCAGGAACTCCATATGCTCCAAAAAAACCAGAGCCAACTACATTCATGACTTCAGATTTTTGATCAATCCAATGAAGCATTCTACTAGAAAGAAAACCAACATTTTTTCTAATATCCCAAAGGTTACATTTTCCAAATGTATTTCCCAAAATAGTAACGCTACCACTGGAAGGAAGTATATCTGCAGACAATATTCCTAATAAAAACGATTTACCTGCTCCATTGGGACCAATGATTGCGAGATGCTGATCACTATTCATAGAAAAAGAAAGATCCTCCAAAATCACAGCCCCCTTTCTGGTAACACTAATATCCTCAACAGAAATAATCTCCTCCATAAGAAACAAGTTTAATAAATCGTGAGGAATATACCATACAAATAAAGAAACATAATCTAAGTAAAAAGAATAAAAGAGAGAAAAAACCAATGAATAAATATTGTGAACAAAAAACATAGAAAAAACACCATTGAACAAAAAAATTAAACAAATAAAACGGCTGCAAGAAGAGACTAAGTAGTAATAAAAGACTGAACAATAAAAAAGACATAAAAAGCACAAAAAAAACAAAGAAAAACAGAAACACAATAAATTTGCTAGAATGAAAAAAACATTGAATTAAAAAAATGAAAAAAGGATTTAAAAAAACACAAAAGCTAATCACAGCAATAATTATTGGAATAATCATTGTGGTCACACTAATGATCATCAAAAAAGACACGAGTCCCCAACCACCAAAAAAAGTTCCTGCTAATGCAAAAGAAATCATCGCGAACGCCAAACAAAAATACAAAAAAAGACAACTGCAAGAAAAACCCGGAACACAATTCAAAGAACCTGAATTTTATGACAACTTTTTCGTATGGGATTATTTTCCCGACCATGGACCAGCTTCAATAGATGATTTTAATGAATACGGCTTTTTCGAAGTCTTAGACAATTACGAAGATTCACATTTTCAAGCAACATTCATAAATAATGAAAATGAAGAAAACTTCTACCAGGTCACATTCATAGAAAACGAAAAAAAAATACAACTATTAATACATCCAACTAATTATAGGATTCTGCAAATCGACATTTTTGACAAACAAGATGAAGGAAAGTTCGCGGCCCGCTATTCACAGCAATGGAGTCAATAAAACAAAAAAGCTAAGAAATAAATTTGCCTTAAAACAACGAAATTGCTCTAATACAAAAGCAATTAATCGATATGAGTAATTACGCATGAAATTAGCAGTCAACAAAAAAGCCTACCACGACTTCGAAATACTCGAAAAAGTTCAAGCCGGCATTATACTCAATGGACCTGAGGTAAAATCACTCAGAAACAAAAAAGCTCAACTCAAAGGAAGCTATATCTCTTTCGAAGGAGGAAAAGCGCAATTAAAAGGTGCACATATTTCACCATACCAATTCGATTCAAACAAAGAGAACTACGATCCAATGAGAAATCGTCCACTCCTCCTCCATAAAAAAGAGGCACTCAAACTAGAACAAAAACTAAATGAACAAGGAATAACTATTATCCCCCTCAACTTCCATCTTAAAAAAGGGCTCATCAAAGTAGACATTGCGGTAGCAAAAGGGAAAAAGAAACACGACAAAAGAGCCGATCTTAAGAAAAAAGCACAAAATCTAGAAATCAAAAGGCAGTTGAAACGTTTTTAATATTATTATTAGAAATTTTTTAAATCTAGTTAATATTCATTAGCTAAAGTGCTTTTGTAATAAGAACTACAAAAAATGTATATACAATGTATAATTAATGCAAAGACAATAAAAAACGCATTAATGATTATAAATGTAAAAAAATGGGGCAATAGTCTTGGCATTAGACTTCCAAAACATCTAGCAGAAGAATTAAAGCTCCAAGAAAACAGTGAACTAAAAATAGAAATAACAAAAAACGGACTCTTACTCAAAAAAAATGAGGAATCATTAGAAAGCCTCATAAAAAAAATAAATCCAACAAATATTCACTAAGAAATACGCTTCGGCTCCCCTAAAGGCAAAGAAGTATGGTAAATAAATTCATTCCAGATCAAGGAGATATTATCTGGCTCAATTTCAATCCCCAAAGCGGAAAAGAACAAGCAGGCAAGAGACCAGCACTAATACTCTCTCCAAAAAAGTACAATCAAGCAACAAACCTTTGCCTTGCTTGCCCCATTACCAGCAAAGAAAAAGGCTACCCCTTCGAAGTAAAACTAAGAACAAAAAAAATTCAGGGAGTCATCTTGTCCGACCAAATAAGAAACCTAGACTGGAAATGTCGCAAAGCCAAATTCATCGAAAAATGCTCACAAAAAAAACTAAAATCAGTCCTAGCAAAAATCCGATTACTCATAGATAACTAACGATCAAACTTACCGTAGTTTTCCTCATAAACGCTACGCACTGCATCTGGAGACATGTCCAAACCAACTGGTGTAATCGGTAATGAAGTTGCCCCTTTCATATTACACATTTCTAAAAACGAAGCCTTACTAATAGCTCTAAACAGTGAATCAGGGTGAGTAACATCATTTGGCCAAGCAAGAAAATCTAAAGCCTGAAACAAATGTGGATTATCTAAAATTCTTTGCTTCATAGCAACTTGCCAAGCCTGCGGAGTTTCTTTCCAACCCTTATTACCAGGAATCATACTTTTAGAAGCATGAGGTCGAGGAATTGCACCAAACTTAGCAGCAACATCTCTAGCTACCTTTAAAGCTACATCCAAACTATCCGGAGTATCTGATGCAACATGACCAAACACCATAAGCAACTCAGGAGAAATTCCATATGTATCTTTAGCAACTTCAATGGCCTCCAAACATTTATCTTCGCTATTATGTCCCTTACCTACTTTTTTCCAAACCTCTTTACCCCATCCATCCACACCAAAACCAGCAGTATGAAAACCAGCTTTAACTAATGCATCAATTACTTCAGGTCTATTATTATGACAACTAAGAAAGTATGAAACTGTAGCAAGTCCTCTCAATTTAAATTCAAATCCAGGATTATCAGCCTTGATACCATTAACAGTATTTGCAAAATGCAAAAGTCTATCCGGAGTTTGAAAAACATCCAAGTTAGACATATAAATATCCAGCTCTTTTAAACCAAGGTTTTGAGCTCGTTCTACTAAATAACGTAAATCAGTTTCCATTACATCCGCATTTCTATATCGCTCATTAACTCGACTCACAACCTTTCCTTCATCATCTTTTTCTGACCGGTCTGCAGCACAAAAATTACATGCAAAATTACAACCTTGAGATACATAAAACGAAAACTCTCGCTCCAAATACATTTTCATCTGTTCATCCGAAATCATTTCATACATTGGGACAACTGAAACTGCCTCAGGTGGTATCAGTGAAAAATGACCAACATCAAGCATAGCTGCAAGCTCAGCATTCCTATTTCCATTAACTGAATTAATTCCAAAAAGATGTTTAAACTCAGCATCATTTAAACCACCTACAACTTGACCTCCCAACAAAAACTTCATATCAGTTCGTGCACCTGCAATCTCATTCTGCAACTTAATAACATCAGGGATATACGGAGCACCCAGTAAATTAATAGCAGGAACTGATTGAGGGTTTATATTTTCAAGAACATCATCAACATTGCCATCTATAAACTCAATATTAATATCTGGTCGAACCTGTTTAATTCGAGCTGCCGCAGTTAATAAAGACGTTGGCAAATAAATATGACCATATCTTTCCTGGTCAATTGGGGGCGCATAACAATGACGCGGTTGAACCAATGTGATATTACTCCCCTGTTCCATGCGATCTATTTCCTTATCAGGCAAAATTGTACGATTACTGTTGTGAACACAAAACAATGTAAGACGAAAAGACTACCCAAACCAAGCTTAAAAAGCAACACAATGTTGACACCTGTCAAAAATGCATTGAAAGTATCTAAGAAAAGGGCTAAAATATACATGTCGAAATAAAATTGACAACAAAAAAAAGAACATGGAAATGGAGAAAATACTGGACCAGATAGGGCTTCAGCCCAAAGAAATTGAAATATACATAATATCTCTATCTCTTGGACCACAGCCAGCATCAACTGTTGCCAAAAGAACTGAAATCAAAAGAGCAACGGTTTATCATATATTTGATGCACTTATTAAAAAGGGACTCGCAAACAAAAGCACGAAAGCTGGAGTCACTTTCTTTGAAGTACTCGACCCACAAAATCTCATTAGCTATCTCGAAAGAGAAAAAAATGAATTCGTAAAAAACACGACTAAAAAGCAAATGGCAATAAACGCCATTCTCCCCGCTCTCAAATCGCTTCAAAACCCAATGAGCACAAAGCCAAAAATTAAACTTTACGAAGGTAAAAAAGCTTTAAGAGAAGCATACGAAGATACACTTACCTCTACAGAAACAATTCGTGCCTGGGCTAATGTAGAAGAAATGCACCAAGGACTTCCAACATTCTTTCCTGAATATTACAAAAGAAGAACTGAAGCAGATGTTCACGTAAGATGTATTAGTCCAAACAATAAAGCCTCAAAAAACAGACAAAGTAATGATGCAAACGAGTTGCGAGAAATGCACCTAATAAAAAGCGATCTAACATTTACACCCGAGCTCAATATTTACGATGATCGTATACTCTATGCTTCTTGGAAAGAACAAATGGCAGTAATTATCCAATCCAAAGAGATCGCCGATTTGCACAAAACAATGTTTGATATTGCTTGGGGAAAACTCGAAAAAGAAGAAAAACAATCAAACAAATCAGCAAAAGATAAAGAGCTATAAGACTCTAGCTTCAAAAAACACTTTCACGTATAGTGTCTGGGCTATTCTCGTTTTTTCTGTAAATCAAAAATGGACAAAATTCACAAACAATTGGTCGAAGGACTGGCCAAATTCATGAAAAAAATCAACATTCAACGCGCCGTAGTCGGCTTGAGCGGTGGTGTTGATTCATCAGTAACACTTAAAATTGCGGTAGATGCTCTCGGTAGTTCAAAAGTCTGCGGACTGATCATGCCTGAACTAGGTCTAAGTAGCCAAGATAATATTGATCATGCAAAGAAACTCGCTGACTATTTTCAAATAGAAAGTTACTACATGCCAATAAACAGCTATCTCATAGATTTCCATAATCTTAAATGGGATCCAAACGAGATCGCTACAATGAATACCAAAGCACGAATACGAATGACCATTCTCTACAATTACGCTAATACAAGAAATGCAATTGTACTCGGAACGGGAAACTTGAGTGAACTCATGGTTGGATATGCAACCAAACATGGTGACCTCGCTTGCGATGTTGAAGTCATTGGGTCTCTCTACAAAACAGAAGTATTTAAACTTGCTGAATACTGCGGACTTCCTCCTGAAATAGTGCAAAAAACGCCAAGCGCAGAATTAAAGCACGGACAAACTGATGAACAAGAGTTGGGTGGCACATATAGAGACATCGATAACATTCTCAGAAAAATAGAAAGCGGTATGAATGGCGATGATATTGTAGACCGCGGGTTACCACCTAACCTCGTACGCAAAATAATCCGACTAGTCAAAGCCAGCGAACACAAAAGAAAAGTTGCTCCTGTCATTCCCATAGATAAATAAATATGTACGCACTTTATATCGGACGCTTTCAGCCCTTCCATCTCGGGCATCTCGATGCAATCAAGCAATGTCTCAAAAAAGGACAAAACCTCATCATTGGTGTTGGCTCTGCCGATGACAACTGGCTACCCGATAATCCATTTACTGCAGGAGAAAGAATCACCATGGTCAAAATGGCTTTGGATGAAGCAGAGATAGATCCAGCAAAATATCTCATAATTCCAGTCTGGAATATCAACAACTACGCACTCTGGGCGCAACATACAGAAATACTTCTTCCAAAATTCGACAAAGTATATACAGGCTCAGAAGTAGTCACAGAATTATTCAAAACATATTCAAGCATCGAAGTTAAACCAATCGAATTCAATGTAAAAATAGATGCAACAAAAATCAGAGAATTTATTCTCCAAGATGATTTAGAAAGCGCTTCCCAGTTCCTGCCAAAAGCAACAACAGCATTTCTCAAAGAAATAAATGCAACGCAAAGAATGCAAATTATAAAAAACCTTATAAGAAAATAGTATGTCACAAATCAACCCTCTCATCTTCAGATCCTACGACATTCGTGGAATAGCAAATTCAGATATCAAAAATGAGCACGCACTTCTCATGGGTAAAGGCTTTGGAACATATGTAAGAAATGAACTCGGTGGAAAAAAAGTAGCAGTGGGAAGAGATATACGAATATCAGGACCTAGAATTATCGAAAATTTCATCAAAGGCCTACTTTCTACAGGATGCGACGTTTACAATCTAGGAGTTGTTACCTCACCAATGGCATATTTTTCGAGCTGCCAATACGAAGTAGACGCAGCCGTCTCAATCACTGCAAGTCATAATCCAAAAGACTACAATGGTTTCAAATTTGTAAGCAAAAACGCACACTCTATTTGCGGAGAAGAGTTACAAGTCATTTTAAGAATAATTGAAAATGACGCCTTCATTGTGGCAAAAGAAAAAGGAGAAGAATTTGAACACAAAATACTATTCGAAGATTATTTAAACTGTATCTCAGAAAGAATCACATTAGAAAAACCACTCAAAATTGTAGTAGATGCAGGTAACGGTGTAACAAGTGATTTCTGCGTTCCATTCTTCGAAGCTCTAGGTTGTGAAGTAATTCCCCTCTTCTGCAAGCCTGATGGAAACTTTCCAAATCATGAAGCAAACCCTGAAGAGATAGAAAACATGCAAGATTTAATAAAAGCAGTAAAAAAACACAACGCCGATCTTGGACTCGGATTTGATGGTGACGGAGACAGAGTTGGAGTAATTGACGAGAATGGAAAACACTATCATGCTGACAAATTATTACTTCTTCTTTCAAGAGATCTACTTTCAAGAAATCCAGGCGCAAAAATCGTTTTCGACATCAAGTGTAGTAAAGTTCTAGAAAACGACATTCTCGCAAACGGAGGAATTCCAGTAGTAAGTAAAACAGGCCATTCTCACATAGAAACAAAAATGCGAGACGAAGGAGCATTACTCGGTGGCGAAGTAAGCGGACACATGTTCTTTGCAGAAAATTACTTTGGATACGATGACGCTTTTTTAGCAGCAGCAAAGCTACTCGAAATTCTTTCAAAAACAGACAAAAAATTCTCGCAACTTCTTGAAGATGTTCCTGTTTTACACAACACTCCAGAAATAAAAGCCGCTTGTGCTGATGAGCACAAATTTAGAATCGTTGAAGAATTAAGAGATCATTTCACAAAAGATTACGAATGCCTCACCATTGATGGAGTAAGAATGCATTTCGATGATAACAGCTGGGGAATTGTTCGATGCTCTAATACAAGCCCAAACCTCACACTAAGATTCGAAGCACCAAACCAAGAAAAATTAGACGAAATTATGGAAATCGTAGTAAAAAAGCTGGCCGACCATCCAGAGATTTGTCTAAAATGGTACGACAACTACTAATCAATAAGTATGCAATTTTTTCTCTCAATAGTATACGGATTCGCAATTGCGGTATTCATTGCATACTCTCTTCTTGCGGCATATCATGCCTTGAAATTTCGCTATTTAAGTACGAGAAGCAAAAAAGTAACCATCTTTTTCCTTTCTATTTCGGCAATCATGATAACAACAAGTTTGGCACTTTATTTCAGCACTGACTGGGCTTTACTTTAATAAAAAAAATATTATAATTACACGTCTGTAATAAAGTTACGTCAAAATTCTGTGAAACGCATTATCAAAACAAGCAAGTATTGGAGAATTCTGGAAACAATACCAGGACTCATAACCTGGGCAGGACTCATACTCCCCTTCTTTGTTGCACTCAAAAAACCTGAATGGGTAGCGATCTTCATTGTAGTCGGAACTGCATTCTGGCTATTTAGGTCTTTAAAACTCTCCTTTCTACTTTCAAAAAGCTATCTAGAAACAAAAGAAGCAATGGAAATAGATTGGATGAAAAAATTAGAAACAATTACTGACACTGACCTCTCAGAAGTAAAAGAAAAAAATCAATTTCTAGATTGGAAAGAAACCATTCACGCAATTATCTTCGTCACTTACAAAGAAGGACTCGAAGTCGTAGAACCCTCAATAAAGTCATATGTAGAATCATCTTTCCCGTCTCAAAAAATTGTTTTTGTACTCGCTGGAGAAGAACGTGAAGGAATAGCTTTCATTGAAAAAGCAAAAGCCTTAAAAGAAAAATATGGAGCACACTTCAAAGATTTCTTAATTACCATCCATCCCAAAGATACTCCGGGAGAAATAATAGGAAAAAGTGCAAACTGTACGTACGCAGGAAAAGAGCTGAAAAAATATTTAGACAAGAAAGAAATAGAATATGAAAATGTAATTGTCTCAAATTTTGATGCAGATACGGTGGCGCATAAACACTATTTTGCTGAATTAACATACAAATACGTAACAACAACAGATCGAGTAAAAAAAGCCTATCAGCCAACACACATGTTCCATAACAACATATGGGACGTACCAACAATTGTTAGAATGATAGCCCTATCATGCACATTTTTCAGACTTGCAGAGAGCATGGAACGTGCAAAATTTAAAAGCTTCTCTTCCCGATCAAATAGCTTTCAAACAATTATTGATGTCGATTATTGGGATCCAGCAGTCATTCCCGAAGACTCACGACAATTCTGGACAGCCTATACAGTCTACAACGGCAATCACAGTCTCGTTCCATTACGTTGCCCACTTTATTTAGATGCAGTTCTTTCGGATAACTACATAAAAACCTTCAAAAGCCAATACGTTCAACTACGTAGGTGGGCATGGGGTGCGAGTGACTTCCCTTTTGTTTTCACAAACTTAGTAAACAATCCAAACATACCAGTGCACATGAAGATTTATCACATATTTTCATTCCTAGAAAAAAGTTTCTTTTGGGCTACTGGGCCAATTCTAATCACAGTAACAGGGTGGCTACCAGGACTCTTAAACCCTCAATTTCAAGACAGTGTCCTTGCATACACTGCACCTCGAATCGCTAGTAATTTCCTAACAATCGCAACAACAGGACTCCTTCTCTGTGCAGCCCTAAGTCTTATTATGGTTCCCAGACGAAAGAATAAAAAACATCCTGTTCTCGATTGGATTAGTCTTACATTTCAATGGTTCTTTGTTCCTATTGCCTCAATATTCCTATCTGCAATTCCAGCTATAGACGCTCAAACACGCTTGCTCATAGGTAAAAGACTCGAATACAAAGTTACCCAAAAGGTAAGAAAATAAACAGGAATATTCAAAGATCCTACCTATTCACTTGCGAGCCGGTAGCTCTTTCATTTGAAACAGCAAAGCCTGGCAAACTAGACGGTGGTGCTTGATAAAAAACATACACAGCTTCATTCTGATCAGCAGCAAGTCCTTTTGAACGTTTCTTGATTACCGGCGCAAAAGAACCTCCACGGCGCTCAAGCTGAGCATAGCGTAAATGATTCAAATCATATGGAATAGCTTCTTGTTGTTTAGTCGTAGGTGTTCCATCCCCAAGTAAAAAACTACCATTCTCACCTACCGAACCACCAACAGTATTTTGCGAAGAAAGTGAACCACGAATAAGAAGCTGAGCATTCGATAATAACCCAACACGAGCAGCATCACTAATCTTAGGAACACCTAATGCATTGATATTAGACCGATTGCCGTCATAGCTAAATACACTGCCATCAGCAAAAATATTCGCATAAACATCAGTAACATCTGATTTTAGATACACATTACCACCAGAACATTTCACAGCGTCACAAGAAGACAGAGCAATAATTCCAACACGAGCATCACTTACATCTATATCTTCATCAATAAAGACATTCGCGCCCTCAACAACAATAGTTGTATCTTGCTCAACCGCACCACTTTTACCTTTAATCTTCGTAGAATTAATTCCTCGAACAACAACATCATCTT
>WURV02183751.1:0-13019 GCA_011762755.2 Epimenia babai | reverse complement strand
TATATATCCCCCACTTACTGGACTACATGAGGCTATGTGCTGCTTATATGTATAGACTATAGTGACCGTCCCGTTGTGTGTATACCACAGCGCGGGTACTGGACTACATGATTGAGGCTATTGCCTCCAATCGCAGCATCACGCCCTGCCCCTGCAGCGCTGAGCAATGTCGGCGAGATGGAGGCGGTTATAAGATCGGCATCGCGCTGATGACGAAGATCAAAATGGAAAAAAATGATAAATTATCGTGAGTTTCTATACTTATATCAGTTAATCAATCTGGTCTCGCTGTTTTCGCATCTCATTATTATTGATGAGGATTTCGTTCCTTGCGAACGTTATCGGATACGCACGGCTGGAAACTGGTTTGACATTCGGCCTTTTTTTGCTTTTTGCTGGCATGGCAGCTTGACCTATGTACCCGGTATCCGTAGGAACCAGGTCCCGTATCAAATTGACAGGCCCATGTTCGTCGTAGTTGATTTGCCATTGTTACTCTTGTAAACAGCAGCATTTGCACCATTTTCGCTTCCTCGGCTGTCACTCAGGTCACATGACCGATGTGAACTGTCAAACGACCTATGTCGACGATGAAAAATATTCATGCCGCACATGAATTAAGGAGCGTAATTCCAACAATGTTCTTAGTCCCATTTTTAAGACACCTGAATATGACCCAAAACTCCGTGACATACATTAGGCCACAGATGCCACAGGTAGTATACGAGGTTAGACCAGTGATTGAACCAAGGTCTTCTGGATTCATTTCCAATGATCTAACCGCCCACATAAGTGGCATAGTCTAGCCCGGTGGGTTGGCTACTGATGCCTCAATGATGAGCGCTACTGCCTTCTACCTCCAAATTTTCACGTCTGTATGATGAGTTAACAAACTATTGTTAGTGTGACTCACATAAATAATTAATATTTCTAAAATAGCACCGAAAAAAACTGCTTTTTTCTTACTGGCAAACCAGAGTGGTGGGGCCTTTTCGCCACTATACATCGCATGACAGAATGTGTCTTGTATCAACAGAGTGAAGGAGAGGCAAGAGAAGACCGTGCAGTCGGCGCGTAACTTTGCGTACACTTTGATGACGAGGGAGTGGTCGTATGGCAACTGTGAGGAGAGTGTCATCATATTATTCTCTCAACAAGACAACATTGTACGTGACTCTCCACGCAGACATGCCTGCATGTTACTGCTGAATTTATTTCCTTCGCGACCATTCAGTTCAATGTCGTTCACCTACCCTGATATTTGTAAAATGACCCAGTTTGTCTCCGTGATTGTGTCACATTTTCCCCATATGGATGAATCATGCTGTTGTTGAACCTTATATCTCGACTTGTGGTAGGCCCTGATCATACAGCCTGCTAATTGAGGACCATAGATTATCTTTTCCCGATACGGTGCCTTACATGGAAGGATCGTTCTAAGCCCAATAGCATAGGCTAGTTCATGGAGCATAGCAATTTCCTGTGATTTGTAAACATTTACGAAATGTCAAGATAGCCAAAATTAAGATCCAGTGGAAAATAAAATGAATTTGGGAAAATGGTGTGTTGAATGACCTAGTGGATGTGTGAGTGAGTGGGTGCGAGTGACTGGGTGTGTGAGTGGGTGACTGGGTGTGTGAGTGAGTGGGTGACCGTGTGTGAGGGACTGAGTAAGTGGGTGTGTGAGTGAGTGACCAGGTATGCGAGTGGGTGTGAGTAAGTGAAGTGTGAGTGGGTGAAGATGTGTGAGTAAGGGACTGAGTGAGTGGGTGACCAGGTATGTGAGTGGGTGTGAGTGACTGGGTATGTGAGTAGGTGACTAGGTATATGAGTGAGTGGGTGTAAGTGACTGGATGTGTGAGTGAGTGTGTCAGTGATTGGGTCTGTGAGGGGCTGACTGGGTGTGTGAGTTGCTGGGTGATGATGTGTGAGTGACTGGGCGTGTGAGTGAGTGATGCAGGTAAATTTAGACTGCGAGATCATAGTGTGAGTGGCTTGTTGATGTGTTACTGATGTTATCGGTCATTTACTAGCTGGTGTCACCTGATTATTCACCCACGCGTCCACTCACTGTTCGTATCTCCGTCTCGCAGATTTTCATGATGTCCGGCGACACGGCTAAATTGAAGCTGACCGATGAAATCATGAAAGCTATCACAGACCACGCCGGGCCGCATTTCGCCCCGGGGCAAGACGTCTCTGTCGGTCTTAAATACATGGTGATCCATCTCAGGTGGGTGTCGTCTTTGTTGAGTTCTCCACACTGTTTACTACTTCTACGAACACATTATGCCCCAGGCTAATCAGCTATCCGTCCGTTTAGTTACGTCGTTTACACCTGATGAAGTCTACCCGTCCACAACGGCTTGTATCAGTCCTTACGCTGATTGTAGTTTTCTATGCCATGTCTTACCTGAATAAATACGCGGCAGTAATACAGTAGACATAGAGAGTTACAACCCACAATGGGGAGCAGCTGGCGTAGTGGTTAAAGCGTTTGACTTTCAATCCAGGGGTCCCTGGTTCAATTCCCTCTAACCAGTATACTAACTGTGGCGTTTTTCAGGCTAAAAGTGCCTTAAACCCCATTGTCCATATACATAGCTGTACTATACATATAGCTGAGCTATACATAGCTCGTATGTAGACATCTGAAACCGGTGGCGTGAATGAAAAAAGGTCAATTGTCTGCCCAGACTCAGTGGGTTTTTCACATTAGGTATTTTTCCCCGCACCCCTTATATAAGTGAGGCTAATCAAATGTCTAAATTGACCTACACAATGATCACCTCGGTAATCAGCCTATAAATAAATAAATAACAACCCGCGATGATTTTGTATATCCAGAAACGTGTTCAACGACCAGTTCTACAGCCTCACCCCCATCTATGGACGGGGCGGGGCCGAGATCGTAGCCACGAGCATCTCCCTCACCATCGCGGCCCTTACATCCGTCTTCTATGCAACGAGCTAAGTGTCTTTTTGTCTGTGCGCTGCGTCTGCCCCGTGCACGTAATCTTCGTATTATTACGCATTTCTACCCAAGAACTTCGGTATCATCGATGGTAACATTCGTTTTGTTGCGAGCAAAAACATGATAACTGTATATTTGTCAGTTGCGATGTACGGGGTTTTTGTCCTAATTATTATTATAAATGTTAGTCGGACGCAAGATGTGGCGAATGAGTTCCAAAACGTATACCGTGGTCTCCATTTGTCTCGGCCGAGTTAATTCGGCTGGCTGCCGTTTTCCCGGCTTCTTGGATCGATTGTCATAACCAAACACACGAGATGTATAGAGTAAACAGGCTGGTCACTCGACATTATTATGATAGAGTTTAGAGTAAGAAAACGGCGCTCGCGTCATTCATCGTCCGTATGTGGTCGATTATCTACCGGGGATGCCGCTTTATTCCTGCCACCTCGTGCCATACTATCACATGACCGCCGCAGTGTTATAATTAATAGTCATTATCCTATTATTAGAGTTCAGCTTTGATTCCATGCGTTAGCGATCTTTTATTGACTCGTTTCGACTTCGGCAAGTTTTGTAAATGATTAATGCGTCGTTAAGGACCGTTAAACGATATCCCTTCTTGTTTTGTCGCGTATTTTTCTTATAATACCCGCTAATATTGTGCATTAATTAACCTCATACAAGGGTAACATATGCGTTCATTTAACTGGGGCTGGGGGTCATTTGGTAAAATTGTCGAAACAGGTTTTACAGGCAACATACGGTGAAGAGTAAATTTTCGCAATATAAATCACTCACACAACACGGTGTTTGGTGTCAAACGTCAAAACGTTGCTGATATATAATTATATAACACGGGACATACACCGTTACTTGTTACCACCGTGGGTACAGTTGGGCCTGTATTAACACCGGGTGATTTATTACAACGATACGATTGATGTCACCATATCGGCCTTCCTCAGTCTAACATATCTGCCAATGATGCTGTCACGCAACTGTTGTTTAAACTGAACGGTGATTATATCATCATTACACCTTGGGTGACCTGACCTTGGGTTTTGGGCCCTCAGGGTGGCATCATTAAACAAGTTGAGTAACAGGTGTTTACTCGTCCCGAATGAATTCTTACATGAGCGCGAGCTCGCGCGCGTGTGTATTTTAAACAACCCGTCCAACCAGTTTATCAGTTTATCAAATAAAACATTATCCGTCCAGTCGGGCATTGAGAGTAACCCCCACCCTACCCCAATAAGTAACTGTATTGTGAATATACATTCAAGTATAGCGAGAATAGTTTGTATTATTAATTGCATGGCTTTATAATGGATAAAACGACGTTTATATTGGTGCCATATCAGGGATGTGTGCGGGGGTGCATTTACTGATCTCATTATGTTGGAAAATGGGTTGCCATTGTGTACCGGACTTAACGATGGTATTGGATTACATTAAACGATAATATTACATTGAATGGTATCTCCCTTTAAAGTAAATTCTCTTCGTGTCTCGTATCTCTACAGCAATTCTGATATCTCAGTATCACACATACGAATTATAGTCTCAATTGGTATTTTCACCTCAAATGTCAAATATCAATGCTAAAAAATTGGCTAAAGAGTTTAGTTGTGCCTTGATATTAACGTATCTCTTTTTTATGTAATTTTTATATATATATAACTTTTTATAAGCAAAACTTCAATATACAAATTTTAATGTTTTTCCAATTAGTGAATACTCTTCGTATGTCAACGGCTTTTTCTAATTCAAATACTATGATAGTGTGTAACAACATATATTTCTGATGTTTGCATACAATTTTTATGCACAGAATACTGTAGACATATATTGTATATATTACATGCAATTTACAAGAATTTATTTACTTAAATATTTTACATGCTATCAGCAGTTAGACGCTACTTAGAATCTTTTATCTACTTATGTATTTTATGCGAATTTTTGGCCCATTCGCTACTGTCGTTTATAGTCTATGGATACAATGATGAAACACTTGAATTATGAAAAAATTAAAAAAAGAACTTTTCTCTTAACATCTTACACAAGCTGAACACACTGTGTACTGTACAGGAGTGGGTGGTTCCGCAGTATAGCGGATCGTTTTATGTTATTTGTTAAGTCTATGTCGAGATACTGTCAGGTGTGTTGATTTCAGGATGGGTTGTATAGGTTTTCGCATGTTCAGTAAAATAACGGCGAACGACCTAGTCATTGCTTACGCGATGTGCCATATTAACCAATATGCTGCTTTTACCATAGAGTGACTGAGTTAACATTGCGGAATTTAGGGAGACACTTGTCTTGGTAAAGTAAACATTTATAGACCCCGTCTGTCGGCCTACAAAGGCCACTCAGATGCAGTTTACAATGACTTTTTATGGCAGCTATTCAATGCAAATACAATAACATTGACACTCGCGTATCACCCATGGATACCCATGGAGGATGATGATGTCAATCGTCTGCCTTTTTTAGAGACTACGATACAAGGATTGGTGATTAACGACTTGCTGAGGATCGTGACAGAATAGCTGCGGCAGGGCACATATGTTGTTTCTAAGGCGTCAATTCGGTCCAGCATTATTACGCCTCGACCACGTGCCTCCCTAATTATACCACTGAAAAGGACTGATTTGCCGTCTGTAAAAACTACATAAAACGATACATTGTGGCGCCTGATGTGGCAGTCTGTACATTCATTCGTTTTGTTTTGTTAGCTTCGTGTAATTTGCTTTGTTAGTAAACAAAAGCCCGAGAAATGACGCGGCATTCTGCGATTCTCTATCAAAATATCGTGATCAGCTGAATTAGACAACACTAAAACGATATATATGATGTATAGTCGCTGTGTATACCTATAATAGGCTTTTTTTTCGATTGGTTAATCTACACAGTCATGCTACTGGCAGTAATTTTAGCAAAACATCTACAGACTGCGTTATTTCCCACCGTGATTTACTTTGATAATAGTAACGAGGGGTGAGAAAGAGGGATTATATCAATAGATTCCCTCAAATCTGAGTAACACTTAACTCTTGCCAGATCTACCTCAAATATCCAGATTTAATGAGCTTAACAAAAATCTCTAATTTTAAATATATCCAATTTAACTTTGACTAATTTACATTACAGTTAGGGTTGGTTCGAGACATTTTATATCACTATTATTAATGTACTGTATAACCATATGTTTATTTAAACACGCGTCTATATTTACTAACATATGCATGATATTTGTTGCTGATATAAACTATATATTACAGTTGTGTGTGCCCGTTACCCTGCCCAGCTTCGTATGCTTTACATGAGTGTATTTAGCAGTCTGTACATTTAACGCTTTTTCAGTATATTTGTCTCGTATTTGCATCTAGTATAAATTATGTCCCATAATACGTGTAATGTCGTAGATATTTTATATCTCTCGTAGGTTTTATCTCTAACAGCCTCCTAAAATTTGGGACATGGAGCCAATAATTTCAGGTTTTACTAAGATGTAACCTAATGTACAGCCTACAGATAGCTGTACTGGATGTTAACAACATTATGATAATGGTGTACAATGTATAAGAAAATTGGGCTCAGTGAACTAGTGCAAACCCCCCCACCCCACCCCACCACAACCCGTCCACCGGGTTTTGCCATAATACCCGAGGACCTGACTAGGAATCAGATATCCTAACGCTATCTCTAACCCAGATCCTAACCTGGATCGCACTAGTTCACTGCGCCGAAAATTGTCATGTCTTGTCATAGTTTTGTTACAGATCACCCGTGCCTTATAGAGTAAATTACACTTAATGCGTTTTTACCAGCAGCCTATCAATATTCTCATGCCGATTTTTTTACGATCATTTGTAACAAAATTTGCGTGGTATTTTTTTTAGTGTATATTATGGTAAAGTGTCTCATTGTTATGTCACGGAATGTCGTTTCTATCAAGTTGTACTGTAAAAGTATATATATTCGTAGTTTTTTGCACATTTTCGTCGAGAGTACCGGTATTCAAATTTCGTGAATGTTTCTAATTCGGCCGATACAGGAAAACGACGAAATCTATGGGGGCGAAGATTTTTACGTTTACGTTTTGTGTTGTATGTAGCATAGGTATTTTATTGGGTACGACAATTGGTTCCAATACGTTGAGTAACACCGGGACGACTGGTAGAGTTGCGTCATACACGCCATATGTTGTTGTTATCTAGATAGTGCATGCTGTTCTTTCGATTATACTAAGATCTCTCATCTCATACAATCCCTCCGTGTGTTTTGTGTAGTCTTAATTTGTATTAAAATTCACGTAAAAATCTACCTTTCTCTTGTTTTTTTTTTAGACTTTACAAAGTGGAAAATAACTGCTTATTAAAAATCGCGATACTTTTATATTTCATTCTACAGCGAAGTAACTGTCTAATTATGAGCTGCCAACTATCATTTCCCCCCCCCCCCCCCCCCCCCCCCCCCCCCCCCCGGTACACTTATATATAAGATCATTGAAACGCTTATAATCAACAATCATACTGTAACGTCTGTAAGTATATTATTTCAGCATATTTCTGGCGGCAAGTCATGGCTTAGGTTGGCCAATTCGTCCAATAGCGCAAGAGTTGCGTCCAGCTGAATGTTTGTTAAATCTACAATTACCAGCCCGTCTCTGCACCCTGTCTATCTAGCGTATTGTATACTACATTGATGGTGAAGGTGTGATGGTATGGTGGACAGTGTATATGCTTGCCACATCTACTATACCAGCTCTATTCCGTTTACTGTGTACCTCATATCTCAGCTATAATTGGGCCATGCCACAGCTCTCTGAACTGTTTCCTACAAGTACGGAGTACTGTTGAGGCATCATTGCTCACTGGTATGTGTTGGTAATTTCCGGAATCCTATTCCCGTTATAGTAACCCAGGGACAGACTAATCAGTGGAGGAGGTAGGGGGAGCAGGATGAGTAATTCCTATACCTATACCACGCAACAAATGCCAGCCATTAGTCAAACAATTTGTTGCAGAAGTCTATCAATGGCTTAACTGGAATCCTTCAGAATGTATATATCTGTAACATATGCAACACTCACTGCTATTACTTTGTTTATCTTTTACTCTCTTTTGTACGCTACACTGCAGTGTTAACTACTTGACTACTAGAAACTATGTAAGATGGGGGGTGGTTAGGAGGGAGGCTGAGTAGACCACTTTCTGCGATTACATTAATTTTTTAGATTCACAAGACAGACACCACATAAATTCACGATTTGTTCAATATAATTATATTTGAATTATGATAATCAATATTATATATGATTAATATTATTAATATCAATAGTAAGAGTGGTAAAAATATAATCAACTACTGTAGTTTGGCAATTTCTCGTACTGATTTATATAATGATTACTGGTCAATTTCCTGTCTTGGATTTAAATATAAAAGACAAATTATTAAAATATATCATGAGTGATACAAAGCACACTGGCTCCAAGAAGGCAGGTATCGAGGGAAAACCGCAACTTACTGGCCAAATTCTTCCATAATGTGGCCCAGAGTTGAATTAATTATTACATATGCCCATCATGTCTAGCTAAATAAACATATTTATTACATAGGCAGTTAGCTTATAATGCATTACGATCATGGATATAGGTAAACCTCTATTTTGCAACAGGGGAAAAGTATTGAAAGGAAACTGCCTATAATCACGGCAATTTGTAGAGTGAGGCATATTAATGATTATTTAACTTACGAGTTTCCCGTGCTTTGATTAATGTGTCGATATATATATACAATATGGGTAAAAAGTTTCGAGCAAGCCGCGGTATTTTTACAAATCTGTCTGAAAGCAGCGTTGGAAGGCATTCTGGTTCTATCTTGATTAAATTGTTGTATACACCAGTTATGCAAGCATATGTTGGGTATTTAGATAAATCCAGGGTTTAAGTATACACAATTATTTTTGCTAAATCATCATTCGAGTTTGTTGAGCTTTCATGTTTTTTTTTTTGGATAACTAATAATTCATTCGAAGTCTTTCAAATATGTCATGGTGTGCTCCTAACCTTTGGATCTGTACTGTACATTCCTCCGTTGCTGTTCTACATGCCAGGACTCGCGCGGCGTAAATGGTGGCCAGTAAGGGGCGTTGGTAACTTTATATAGTAAAAACAGTCGCGATCAAACATCAATATTAATAAAATTTCCAAATCATGTAAGACAAATCATATGAAATTAAACAACAGTTATTCACAGAAAAAATCCTTTCACAACGATAATTAAATGTCATGACAACTAGGGCCATTTTTTGGATAGTTACTCTCCAAATAACATGGTTTTAGTCTACATAACCACTAATCTAGATTAATGTATACGGAGTAACTAATTGCCTTTCAAGTCAAGGATTATGCAAGTGGCATGATAAAAACCATTATTTTTTTCCTGCCGCTTGGTTTTTACTGAATTTGTTCCATTTTTAAGCCACAAAAATTCATTTCCCATGTATAGACTTTCATTTAAAATAAAAATGTCTTGAAATGCTGAAAATTTTGAAACAAATACCGAATTGGTAAACATTAAAAAATTCGAGATTGCATATATGAACATACAGGGTCCATACAGCAAAGCTGCATCAGTCTACCAATCTACGCTGCGGCAACAGGGAGATGTGCACCATCTCTTATAGTACCACATCAGCAACTGCCTTTCTAGATGCATCCTCAAGGACAAAATCATTTCCATTTCGCTATGAATTGATTAAAAAAACACGAAGTCATAGCACCGTTTAACACTAACTAAGGTCACTTATAATACAAACTCTCACACATACATATTCGTTTACGGTTCTTAACAAATCATCCATGACTAACCCTTAGTGTTAGCCATCATTGGCCTGACACAGTGCCTTACACAGTGAGCCTAGACTCGAGGTGCACAATTATCCTGCCACCCGCATTGTGGGTAGAGATTTTAGTGGGTCGAATTACAATCCTACTCACAATAAACATGCGGTAAAATTACCGTATTTATATTCGTTGTAAATTCTTTCAGTTATCACTGTATGGGGTCATAATCTTTACTGGCATATTTGTTAACTCCATTTTTGATGATGATGGGTTGATGTCTTGAGACTAGGCCGACAACTGGACTATTATTACGACACCAAATAAGGATTTTCTCATTCACGACGATGGCCTATGTGAGATTTAGAGGAAACGTGATCACACTGGGTATCGTCTGATCCTTCCATGAAAGCTAAGTACAGGTACGAATAAAATAAACCGAATTGAGAAAATAAATATATTACTCCGAAATAGCCAGAAAATACACAAAAGTGTACCATAGACTGGTAGCGCATGAATATCAAATATAAAAGACAAGAAGTTATGCTGAATTCATAAGCTATATGACAGTAGGTTGTGCGATTCTCAGAGGAGATTCTGTAGAAAAAATCCTGTACACCCAATACCACGGTATTTACGTAATTATAATTTTGTAAATTCATTACTGTGCTTTAAGCTTCCGATCTACCATCTAATATAAAACATTAGCGTTCAATGATAATCGGTAAAACATGACGGTTATATTAGTAGATTAGTTAGGAAAATAGCTCGCCCAAACACTCGGTCTGTAACGGCTCATAACTAATATAAAAGTACAAATAAACGTGATGTATATTGCACTAAATTTGATAATTTCAGTGGATGATTTTTTTGGAATTTTAATTTCGCAAGATCCCAAATAAATCCAGAACAACAATCTTATTCATTAGTACATGTGAATTTTCATGATGTCAAAAGAGGTTCAACTGAACAGATCAATCCACAAAATGCAGTTAATGATTGAAACACTGCAGAAAGAACAAATAGCAGACGACAGATCTTTGGCAAAACTTGAGAATTTTGTCTTCATTAAGATTATACAATAAATATATTGTAGAAAAAGATAGATATTCATTTCATTGTTTAAAATCAGAGAAAAATATATATGGTTGATTCATAATATATACAAGCAGAATTTAGCAGTTTACTAAAATTTAACTTTTAAAGGTTTAAAAGACTTCTACCATGGTAGCTATATATCTTAAAAACGTATGCAATACAACAACAATGATAAACCGCTATAAAATTCTGTACTTTCCACTGATCATTTCCTAATTTTAATAAATTTAGTTTAAAAATCTTTTAAAAATACGCTTACATTGTTGAACAAAATTCTGGGATCCAGAAAGTTTGTCCCACTCCATTCGTAATTTTTTGCTCAAAACCAGCCACTAACAAACGGACAGACACACACATATGGGAAAATAATGTCTTTTACTTGACAGCGATAGAAATAACATCAAAAGTGTGAAAGACTCGTACAAACCATTACAATTTACAACATGTGTGATTTTCTGTCATCAAACTAACAGATGTCACTTAGATGACTTTTCCCATGCCTATAGGGATGAGAGAGTTTATTTCCCCTTGATTTCACAAATGTTATTCAGATGACCTTTCCATGTCCATGGGGATGAGAGAGTTTATTTCCCCTTGATTTCACAAATGTCACTCAGATGACTTTTCCCATGTCTATAGGGATGAGAGAGTTTATTTCCCATTTATTTCACAAATGTTATTCAGATGACTTTTCTATGTCTTTCGAGGTGAGAGAGTTTATTTCCCATTTATTTCACAAATGTCACTGGAAGGCTTTTCCCAAGTCTATAGGGATGAAAGTTTATTTCCCCTCAAGTTTTACTCTTGTACTTATGGCAACCAGTGGAGACAAAGCCTTTTTGTACTTATGGTAACCAGTGGAGACAAAGCTTTTTTGTAGTTATGGTAACCAGTGGAGACAAAGCTTTTTTGTAGTTACGGTAACCAGTGGAGACAAAGCCCATCGCCCATAATGCAACAGATTCGTGAAATATAGAACAGTGGTTACAATGTTACAAACGTGCTAAGCTACATACACACAATGTAATATTAATGGGGGGGACTAACCAAAGTGCTTTATATCAAGACAGAAATGCACAAAAAAAACCTTGCCTCTGGACTCACAACTTCCAGATAATAGGTGGGGTGCTCGTGCCCCACTAGAGGCAAGTTTTTTCTGTGTATTTATCTCCCTGATATATACACAAGATGGAAATTTTAGGCACCGATATATACATGAATGACATTAATGTCATGCCATTTAGATGTAGTATTCCGTATAGTGAATTTGTGAAACATCTCATGATTCAATCCATGAAACGGGCAACAACAACATAAATATAAATGCAGTTACGTAATTCTCAGTGAGTATTCTCGCAGTCACAGAGTTGTCTCCAAATGAATATACCAACTGTATTGTGTAATACACTATTAATAGAATACACTGAACAACACAGTCGATGCTTTCATCTCGTTACGTCTGGAACCATTTTTCCCCGATTGCCACCCGTCTACTCTAGCGAGGTATGAGGACCTATTTTATCGTCGTGTCCATTACAATTATAATCATGATTTAAACACGAGTATGGTGATTATATTAGCACACTGTTACGCATAATCGTGCACGTCCCATGTATTTTCGTTGTAACAGATACGACAGATATATTGCTATGTTAACTCGAAACAATATAAATGTCCGAGACAGTATCTAAAAACACGGATCGCATAAAATATAAAAAGATCGAAATAAGCAGGTAAAATGATGTTCAAACGTAACGATGATTGCAACGAGGCAGTCTTGGAATAAAACAAACAATAACGAGAAATTAATGTGAGAAAACTTGGCAGATCAGTACGCATGCACTATATGTCAGTTTTTCATTATCTTAACAAACCGATGCCACATTTCATACCTGAATGGGTAATGTCATTTTTCGTTGAGTTTTAATTCATTTAGTAATGTTAACCGAGGCACCCAAACCTTATACCTACAATGCAATGGATTGGTTAGGGCCCGCGTTATAACACAACTGAACTGTGACGAGAGGGAGCGCTGAGTTCTGACTGACAGGACGGTGAGTAAAATGCTTACACCCACAACGTCAGAGATTTTA
>WURV02183750.1:0-29261 GCA_011762755.2 Epimenia babai | reverse complement strand
ATGATAGCGAGGGTGGTATTAGATACAAAAATAGCGAGGGTGGTATTAGATACAATGATAGCGATGGTAGTATTAGATACAAAAATAGCGATGATGGTATTAGATACAATAATAGCGATAGTGGCATTAGATACAATAATAGCGATGGTGGCATTAGATACAATGATAGCGAGGGTGGTATTAGATACAAAAATAGCGAGGGTGGTATTAGATACAATGATAGCGATGGTAGTATTAGACACAAAAATAGCGATGATGCTATGAGATACAATAATAGCGATGGTGGCATTAGATACAATAATAGCTATGGTGGCATTAGATACAATGATAGCGAGGGTGGTATTAGATACAAAAATAGCGATGATGGTATTAGATACAATGATAGCGATGATGGCATGAGATACAATGATAGCGAGGGTGGCATTAGATACAATGATAGCGAGGGTGGCATTAGATACAATGATAGCGATGATGGCATTGGATACAAAAATAGCGATGATGGTATTAGATACAATGATAGCGAGGGTGGTATTAGATACAATAATAGCGATGGTGGCATTAGATACAATGATAGCGATGGTGGCATTAGATACAATGATAGCGATGGTAGTATTAGATACAATGATAGCGAGGGTGGCATTAGATACAATGATAGCGATGGTGGCATTCGATACAATAATAGCGAGGGTGGTATTAGATAAAATGATAGCGATGGTGGCAATAGATACAATAATAGCGATGATGAGAGTTATTCATACATCACTTCAATGACAAATGGCCGAAACTCTGATATTGGGGCGGAATCAGGGTCTTTTAGATTGAATTCCAACTATCTAACACCTAAGCCACCTGTCCCCTCCCCAATTACAAGGATTAGGAATTAAGATTTTAAAATAATGACCAATAGAATGTACGTAGTACTTCCAAAAAGTAGCATCCTTCTACAATAACCCTTATTCTGTACTAACTAACATCAAATAACTTTTTATGCGACGGATATAATTGATATTCATGCAGAAATAAATAGGACCCGCATAACATTAGCGATAATTACTTGATTGATTCGGGGTGGGAAGAATATGCCTCGTAGGCCATAAAGTCTTTTTATTCCATTTGCATGTGCTGTCACAAATCGCCTATTCACAGTGACCTTTATATTTATAATTAAAACACATTAAAAGCTGAATCATATATTGTACATTTATATATCGATAAGACGGTATATCTGTGACTGAGATGGATAGATAGAATTTGATTTAGAAATATACAAATGGATAACTGTAAATATAAAATGACAAACTGCTACGCAAAATGAAAGTTTATAAATTACAAATAAATTGCACTGGGTAAAAAATCTTCATTAAAACATAAAAAGATGATGACAGTAGCTGTTGTCAAAAGAATGTGAAAAATACTCAGGGGGCAATGATATGTGAACTTGGATGTCTATTGGTATTGCATATTATTGATTTTATTGGAGTGGTTTATACTATTGCTATAAGCAACGATGTCTTCGAGCTGTCAGAATTGCTACATTCAGAATTACATTAATTATACTTAGAGAATAATTACCGCATAATATCGTGAAGTCAGCTATATTGTAGGCTGCTATATATTTGAAGACGATGTACTTTCTAGTGATGGGCCGATTGAGGCCCATATCGAGGCCGGTCAAAATGAATTAGCCGAACTGATAATCCTGTTTACGTTTATTTTTCGTCGAGTGATTTGGTAATACCTTGGACCCTCGTTTTCCCGCCATTGATGATGTCTAGTGAATTTCATGGCAGTAGGCGGAGTTACGGGGAGATCAAGGAGTCGAGGATGATGAGACGAATAAATAAGGATGAAATGCGGACTTTTGTGGCAAAAAGCGGTTTTGGCGAGGGTTGAGGGGCACTTAATCGCATGCTTACTGCATGGAGGCATTTTGATATCATGAGCTATAATTAAATTTTGATTGTATTCGCAAATATAGTATGTGAATGACGTTCCACAAATTAAAATTGTGTAATTATTTACTCAAAAATTTTGAATGGAGAGTGGATGCCACAATCTCTCCATGGATGTTGACAAATAAATTAAAGCTCGAATCTGATAACGCAACTTCTATAATCATATATTCACCTTTTTGGGGCACATCGCCACTACAGATCTCCATCTCCTTCAATAACACAACTATTACGCCTACTACTACTGCCCGTAACCTTGGCGTTGCATTCGACTGCCAGTTCACATTTAGACCCCACCTCAGCAATATGATCAGATCTGGCCACTATAGTCTGAAAAATATTTTCTCTATATTAAAATAACTCAACTCCACACTCTGCTACAATATCGTTCAACCTTTTATTTCCTACCGAATCGACAACTACAATTCTTTACTGACCTCACTTTCCTCTCCCTCCATTGGCTTCCTCTAATACAACGCATACAGTTCAAGACACTTGTCCCTACAAATGTTTTACCTCCACTGCCCCAAGTCTCTTAGCGATCTTATAATCACTCGCACACCTGCCAAAAGCACAAGACAATCAACTACAATATTAACACATTTTTATAACTTCATTGGCGATAGTTGAAAGGAAATTTAATAACACAACTATAGAACAGTGTAGTGGACAGGTGGCATAGTGGTAAGAGCGTTTTGCTATTAATCCAGGGGTCCCTGGATCAGTTCTTGACTACGTGTAGCGTTTCTTGGACAAAAACACCATAAACCCTGTGGCCATGGAGGATATGGGCATCAAATGTAGAGTGCTTTTGATAGGGATTTTTCCCTACGACGTGGCTGTGCTAAAAATACTCGATGGATGTTTTCTATGGATGTTCTCTATGGATGATCTCTATGGATGTTCTTCATGGACGTTCTCTATAGACGTTCTCTATACTTATTCACCGTTAAAATGAAATTTAATCACTCACACTGGTAATCATTGGTGAAGATTGTCGTCTATATTTACCATTAATTTTCCTATAGTTCCCTTGCATTAGGTATTGTACTATTAGCACGTGGCATTAAGAAGTGTGACTGAAGAAAACGATATCATATGGTTGATATCAGTCATGCTATTAGCCCCATAGATTATGCCCATCAAACTCACGGATAGGTCCATTATCAGTATATGACCAAACGGGCGTTGAGTATTTAAATGCGCGGGAGAAAGTCTAATCATCTAGTTCAGTTGGTGCAGCACCATACCGGGACATCATGGGATCAAGTCCCACTTAGGTAACTATTTTTTCTGTGCAATCCCAGAAAACCATAATGGCTATACATTAATGTTACGTTAACCTAATTTCAATACCATATTATGACCCGACAGGTTAAAGCGACCTACCCATAATGATGAATGCTAGACACATCACCCACAGACGACCAACGTGTAAACTGAATAATATATGACACTATAAAATGAGGCCTGATCGGCCTCAAACATATCAGTTTCCTTGACAGCAGCAATAAAAACGCAGAAAAATCGTAATACCATCATGGTTCATTGTGACAATATATCACAATGTACCTTTTGAATGTATGAAACGTCATTTTCCATCGGTGCATGTATATTAACAGGCTATATTATCCATATGATGATGAAAGTCCGTTTAAGTATTATCGCTTATGATTTTAATATCAAAAACAATATCAATAATGATGCCTGATATTTCTATAGAGCAACTCATCAATAGAGCATTGAATCATATGTCACTTTCCCTCGATTTGTCACGTATACAAGAAACTATCTAATTGTATATGGAATATTCACAAATGAATTAATGAGAATTAGTAAGATAATTCAAGGTAAAAAGTCTATTTTCAATCCAGCTTTGAAGGTGTTGAAGTGTGTGATTGAGGTTCCAAGTATGCACTCTGTGGGAAGAGAAAATTCAGTTACCTATTAACTTTTTCTAACTGTGACCGATTGACCGCCTTAAAGTATGACAACAATGGCTACATATTATACTCTCCAATTAAACCTGTTAAACCAGAAGAAGAAACAAACGGTAGTAACTGTTTCCATAATTGTTGTTAGTCTTGAACAGTGAGACTGTTTATTCTCTTATTTATTGCTATAGGGGGAATGTGGCTACCCCACCTTATACACGAAGAAGTATATATCATTAAAAGAACTTGTCGTTAGTAATCTTCCTCGTCATAGCCAATATTCTTCCTTACGTATTTTGCTTGTAAAGAAGATTTTTTTCAAATTCGAAACGTTTTACTTAAAGTTGGTTATTAACGAATGAACAAGTATATCAGAAAACATAATCTGATTTACTAGGCGATGCCAAGCATAATTATCTAGCAATTTTCATGACAATGCAAGATATATAGCATTCAATAAGTCAAATTTTATGCGATGATGTTTTGTATTGCATTTTGCTATTAATAAGGCACCTTTTTACCATAAATCAATAAATAACGCCATATGATATACTGTTTTGTTAATTCAGTAAATGGAATGTTCCCATGGCAGCAGTTAACATATTTGCACAATAATGCCTAGAATGCAAATATTGGATCTGACAATCACGGCATAATTACATCTTTTGATACTTAATTCATCTGTGTAATATACTGTACTGGACTCAATCAATAGACATACCAAAGAGATGTAATATGTACAATCACTTGTAGCGAATAACGAATACATATTGTGAAAATATCACAGAAACTAAAAATTCGAATGAACGGTAATCGAACAGGGGTTCCAACCATCGTACGAATAAATGGGGAGTATTAAAAAATCATCACTTTATCTATTCACATCGCCAATCTAGTCATCCGCAAATAGGCAACAGAAATCAACAGCT
This sequence comes from Epimenia babai, assembly GCA_011762755.2. Classification (NCBI taxonomy): domain Eukaryota; kingdom Metazoa; phylum Mollusca; class Solenogastres; order Cavibelonia; family Epimeniidae; genus Epimenia; species Epimenia babai. Next base: position 24,446 of record WURV02183750.1, on the reverse strand, counting down.
AATAATTATAGTTAAAACAAAGCATTTTTATGCTATTGTCATACTTAATGCCATTGAAAAATACCATTACAACTACTAAACAAATCAGTACTCAGGGGTTTGACTTAAAAAACATCATTATTATAATAATATGTAAGCATGCATAAAATTTGTAAATGTATGGAAAAAGTAAACAATTCATTTCATACTACAGAGAAAAATGCATCCCTTATAATATATAAATATATCTGAAGAGGTAATATATATAAATATATAGATAATATCTGAAGAATCAAATTAGTCACTAATGTAAGGGAAGCTAATGTTATTAATATTCGTGACAATTCAATTAAAATGAAAAATATCGCTTATTCACCTAATTCCGGCCACCACCTTCAATCCGGCCACTTTGTACATCCATCATTACGCGTCATATTGACGAGTTCTCACAGATCGGTGACGTCACAATTTTTAGGTTATAGATTGGCCGACAACGTTACGTTGAAAAACAACCCAAAAAATCTGAGAAATATGTGGATAAAACAGGTAATAAAATAATTTAACTATTAAAATCAAGAAAAAAGCAGACATATACTGATTAGTGCAGCAATAGTGCTTTATGCAAACCAAATGTAACAGCCAGCAGGCCAAAGTTCAATGTATCGTCTGCCTAGGGAAATTCTATAAATATTGGCAGTCCGTCTATGCACCCATTTAACCAGTGTCCTCTGGCCGGATTGAAGGTGTACAAATTTCAAGCAAAGAGACATTTTACACCAACTTCTTTCAGTAGCCCGTATACCCGTAAGTGCACAGCTACATTATTGATATTGATATCGTTCAACGCGGAATAGAACGTAGAATCTAGAGCAGAACGTAATAATTTACTCCAAACACAAACGAAAATATCGAATTTTTAATCAAATCAGTGGCCGGAATATGGCGAGGCCATGGTAAATGCAAATTAAATGCTGTAGCTATAGCGTAGTGGTGTGTTCATGCTGAAATTAGACACACAATAAAGCCATTGCGTTTCTATCCGTTCATATTTATACCCATAATATCTTAAATTAAATGGTTTACTGAGTCGAGATTGATTGATAGGTTTAACTTGTAAGTTGAACATATGCCTATGATGATCGATAAAAAAGCAAAAACCAGCCTCACCGTCTAGAAAAGACGTGTCGTCGAATTCGTTGTCCGACATTGTGCTGATATTTCTGAATACAAATTTAAAAAGTGACTGACTGTCACTGTCGCGCGATGATCATCGGAATAATCGGTAGTTCTCAATATGAGCTACCATTACATTATATGTCAGTGTGACATGGTGGAAACGCGTCAATACGGAAGTAAATCTGAAGCAGACGATGTTGGTTAACCTAAAATATCCACGTATAGTAGGGATGTTAAACTTGCCTCTTCGAGGGAATATTTATTCTTTATTTCAACCGGAATTTCTAGACGTCATTTATTGTAGGAACAAACCAATACTATGTTCAATCCTGATGACGACAATTACAACATTTTATAGTATTGGCCTTATATTCATTTAAGACATAGCGATATGGGTAACAGTGTTAGCCATATCGTATGAAACGAAAGGGTGACATCTTATCCTATGCTTGTATAGCAAAGTATATGTGAATCATTATCTCAGTTAGCCTATAACGTGTAGCGTTTACTTTTCGTATTATACGAGGTTTTTACATAGATGTGGGATAAGGAAAATTCACATGGAGGCCCGGCCGAGACTCTATGCATGCCGCGAGATTACGAAAGTTCAAAGCAAAATAATGAAAGTTCATAGCTAAATCTAACTAATAAAGCGCGGTAAATTGATTTGAAGTTCACGATGGTAAATAAAATTGCCTACCTCCGACCATTATTGGTCGTAACCAGTGCTGGTCATCAGGGTTGCCATCAATTTACTAGTAGTAGTAATACTAGTGGTAGTAGTAGTGAATAATGGCACTAGTATTACTTACACTGTAAGTTGTAACTTACAGGTTTCCCTTTAATATTTTCATACTTTTATATGATTGGCGTGACTGACAGCTTTAGTAATGTTTTTATTACCTATATTAGTATGTAGTGAATTGGTTAATTTCTATATTGCTTAACCATTTTGTATTTGCTATAGTGTAAGTATGCAATAATGTTTATCTTACATACGTAGATGTAAATCATGGATTGTGATCCTGTCGAGCTATTCGAGAGTGGGAAGATCGATCAACTCACAAAGTGGACTGAAACCTTAGATAATAAAAAGGTATCCTTAAAAAGAAATTCTTACACAATGCTAGTGTAAAATCTCATGTATGTAGTCAGATGAACAATACCAAATTACGCCGTAGCAACCTTTATTCTTGATTTTTTGGATTTTCTTAATAAAATATGTTAGTGTTCTAGAAGTGAGAAACTTTAAAATAATGACACTCAAGGACACCCTTGTCCAGATGGTGTTACAGACTGTTTTCCTGAAAAAGGAAACAGGCTAGACTAAGCATTGCCTCGGAATGTTCTAGAATTCAGGCAGTTGGAGAAACAGGAATAAAGTTTGTTATCGTATAAGCTATTATTGGCTATCTAAAAAGCCAACTTATACTGTTATAATGTCACCTCATATAGAGTTGGGGCAGATGGGTGACCTATGTACATTCACACTATAAGTATGTATCTGTTGAATCTACGTTAAATAAGTGATGGTATAACAGATGACAATATTGCGAACATGAAAGCTTCATACAAGGATCATCTGAAAACACAGCCCTGTCATCAGAGGGAAGAAACATTTAATAAATACACCAACATGTCTTCAAGTCCATTGATCCATCCACTGCGCCACCTACACATGGCACTCATCTGAGTGTTGTGTTTTATTTTTATTGTATTTTATTGTTTATTTGCCTAGCTATTGTCCACAATGTCATTTACGTCACTCTAACCGTAGGTCTGTTATACTTAGATGGGTCTGCTTTTTATGCTATTACAGCTTCGAAAGATAATTAAAGATCACAGAGGCAACTACGATTTTCTCGAATACATCCGTGCCATTTTGAGAGGTCTGTTTATCTGCTATTATGGGCACGAAATAACACGGTTATTTTCTGTTGGAGAAGCTTAACTCAGCCAGTTTTTCTTCAGGAACCCTTGTTAAACTTTTACAATTAAGCTGACCATCGTTATTGACCTAATGAGGATAGCCTCTTGAAATGAAATGATATGAAATTTATTTGTTTAAAGTGTACTTATTAGCACAGCTGTCAAACACACTTGACATGAAACAATAGCCTAATGGTCTAAGACTATAATATAATTACTTAAAATATATAAAATTAACATCTAACAGTATACATGTAATAAAAATCAATGGTAGGTACAACGATGTACATTTACAGTGAGCATGAAATGGATAACAATGTTGAATAATACGGTGGAACGTAGAACAAATATCGAAAATTGTATAATTAAGATATAATTAAGAGGTATTATTTGAGGTATAATTAAGGATGTTTTATTCTTATTCTGTTTCTCGTATAATTAAGGATATATTATTTTTATTCTGGTAAGTGCATAATTAAAGAATGTGTTGTCGACATTCTTTTAATTGCGTATATCTACTTTTTAATAACTGTACAATAATAGATGTGTTATCTACATTATCTCAAGTCTACAATAGGTACAGTTTGTGTACATTATCTCTACTGCGATGGATGTGTTATTTTCTTTAGGTGTCTTGCGCAAGCACGTTGAAGGCCATGTTCTTCCACCCATCTCTGTCACTCGTTGCTCAAATTACGATGCTTTTGTTTGGTGTCTTAGTCCAATCCACGAATTTTTTGACGAACGCCCTTCGTTGGGGTCCTCTTGCTCTTCTTCCTTCTACCTTTCCCCGTTATAAAAAGATTTTCAATGCCTATTCTTCTCATCACGCGTCCGAAAAATGTCTTCTTTCCTGATTGGATACTTTGGATTATTTTTCTTTTTATATTGGCATGGATGAACACATCGTCGTTTGTCACTTTGTCTACCCAGAATATTTTTAGCATTTGTCTGAGGAAGCATACTTCCGATGTGTCGTCTACCTTCTCTTAACAATACATGACAAATATGTTATCTACATCTTGTTTACATACCAGTATGAGAAAGAGTGTCTTTTTTACCCCTCTTAACTCTAAAATACCAAATGTGTTATCTGCGTTCCCTCATGTGTATAAGGAAATGCATTTGTTATCCATCTAGCCTCTGACAACTGTACTATGAAGGATTTGTTATGCACAGTCTGTAGTCTGGTAAATGAAGAATCTGTTATTTACCTTTTACTGTAAAATTTAAAGCATGCTACCTACGTTTCACTTTTCGATGAAGAACATGTTTGTTATCTTTCTTGCTGTGCAATGACAGAAAATATGTTATCATATGTTCGTTCGACAGGATGTCGTGGAATCCAGGGCAAATGCCAGCCACGTTTCTACATCTTCTGCCATTGCCTCGATCTCATCCATGCAAATGAGCTGCCGGCGAAAGTTGCATCCGACCTTGTCGGGATTCTACTTATTGAAGTGTGTATCTGACTGTAATTTTACTCGATAATCGATAGATCAACCTTAATATACATTTATTATTTATCAATAATAAATAATATCTATTCTCAAAAATGATTTATTAATCTTTTTCATTATGAGAAACTATCATACTGTGGAAAATATGGTTTCATCAACTAATAGCGTCTTTATTGTATTGAAGGGTTGTCTTGTGTTGACTAATTTCTAATTTTTTTAGGGTTGTTTCGACAAATCTTCTGTTTATTTTAGGGTTGTGTCGACAAATCTTTCATTTATTTTAGGATTGTTTCATCAAATCTTTAATCTATTAAAGGTTGAGTCAACTAATATACTATTATTGTCAGCTATTGTCGACTCATCTTCAATCTAAGATAAGCTTATTTTTTACGTAGTAATAGAGTATTAAATGTGTCCATTGTGTTTTTACCATTGACAATATATTGACACATCAGCACTAGTGGTGCAGTCATTAGAAGTGTGCTTTTTATGCAAATGGCTTTAAGTTCAAAGTCGCACAAACCTGCTAAAACACGGGTATTTTTCCCACCCATTCCTCTATAGTAAATGAGTATGAATGCCGTGCTTGATTCTAGAAAAAGATTTGTGAGTTGTAAGAATTCTGAAAATGGGGAAATATTGGCATAATTGAGAAATATTGGTATAATTGGGAAATATTGTAAGTGCCATTTACTTTTACAAATATTAAAATATGGCATTGATACCCTGCCTTTTATTTATTTTGCAACATCAACAATAACATGAAAAAACAAATGAAAAAGGCGAGGTTTTAACGATTTATAACAATCACAGTATATCTGTTTCATAATTATTATATCCCGCTTGTAATACTCTACTTTAATACAGACGGATTTACTCACTGGGGATCAACTGGCGGAACTCACCCAGAGGTTCATAGACATCATTAAGAATGGATGCGTGCAATCTGAAAAGTGAGTAGGAGTGTGGTGTGTAGACCACGTGCCATTTATGATTGACCGTTGATATCGGACGATAGTTTGTGATCTGAGAACCATGGGCTCCCTGACATTCTAGCCGATTGACATGTTTTATGTTCATAATTAGTGGTTTACCTGTCCTCGAGTACTATGATATTTTTCCACTAGATACAATTGATGTGTGAATACTATTGGGTTATATTGATGAGAATAACAAGCAGCTATCAACTATGTTGGCCCGTGGTTGGGAATAACAATGGTGTCATAACCGAAATGTAGATTGTTGCTTGTTACTCTTGTCTTGATGTTCGTCTAGATCTACTTTACGCTTGATGTTCGTCTTGATCTACTCTACGCTTGATCTTCGTCTTGATCTACTCTACGCTTGATCTTCGTTTGTTTTTGCTGCTTGTTGCAAATGCCAACAACAGCCTACATAAGTCGCACGTTTTATGATAACGACGAGATGATGAAGAGCTAAGTGCCATAACTGATAGCACCATCTCAATCGATAACGCAGCCTATTGTATAACCATTAACCAAACAGCAATGTTAACCACTCAGCATTAGCTCGGAGATTGTTTTATGGCGAGAATACTGGCCAGACTAGAGGCTTAAACTGGGGTCTTCTGGAATTTACGTCAAACAACCTTACCACGGGGACATCTGCCCTCGGTGACTAAGGGAATTTTAAAAGTCGCGTCACTGAGTCCGTCTGCTAGAGTCTGCTGCAGCCATTGCCTGGCTCCTATCTTATCTGAACATAACTGACAGCAAGACCGGCGTTTTTCTGTCATGTAGGGCACTAGGGCTGTTGCCCAAGCTGTTGTCGAGCGTGGAAGCAAGCGAGAGGATCGCGTATGGGGGTAGTGACATGAACGGTCCGGAGTACAAGGGCCACGTCATCAATACCCTGTGCTCCAGCAAGTGAGTATCATTAATCAATGCATTGTGCTCCTTATAATTTATTGTGTTGATCATCATCTTGTGCTCCATTCCATAAAGTTAGTTCCAATCAGGAATAACTTATTCTCCCGCAGGTTCAACATTTAATTACCATTTTTGTGGTTCATGTAGTTTACATTGTTCATCAACAGTGTAGGTTTTATTGAGGTAGTTAATATTATAATTTAAAATCCTGCAAATTAACACCAATAATCAACGTCCTACGCTTCAAGTAAGAAGCATAGTTCATCAACAGTATAGGTTTTATTAAGGTAGTTAGTATTATAATTTCACATCCTGCAAATTAACACCAATACTCAATTTCCCACGCTCTAGCGAGTTAGCAGTATTATTAATGAGCATTTTCTGCGTATAATTCATATCGCTAGCCAACATCTAGTTCTATCGCAAGTTACTATTATTTAATATTAGCGCGCTCCCACTCACAGATGGGACTCCCGCTGCATCATCCATCTGGCCGCAGTCTTTAAGGATGTCCCTCTCGCGTCCGACGAACTACGTTTCGTCATCGACAAGATCACGCGGTCCTTCACGCTGCTCGATCTGCAGGATTTACCGGCGCTCGTTTATCAACTGCTTCTCTTGTCTTCCAAAGTATTTATCGCTGAGTTTATAACATTCAAGCAGTTATGAAATCATTTCTACTCTTATATATAGTATGTAAAGTAAGAGATGTTAATGGTCGTAGCCAATGTCGTTCTTCGAATGGCTCTTGAAATACACAGAAAAAACCTATACACATGATGGGACCCGAACCCGCAACCTCCACATAAGCGGTCTGGTGCTCTACAAACTGAGCTACTAGGGCAAGCTTCCTCCTGTGTATTTCGGTATTTAACACCATTTTTGAGAATCACTGATATTTACAGTACGTATATCATGCCAGCGATATACACAGATATCTGTAACAAGCATGATGGACTGTAAATTCATTGGCTGATTTTTGCGGCGTTTTCTATACTGTAGCTAAGTTGGTAGGGTACCAGAGCGGTGATCTGGAGCTTGTGGGTTCGAGTCCCATCAGAGATAAGAGATTTTCTTCTGTGCTTTCCTTTCCTTAAAGTAAGAGTTAAAGTGCAAGATTTATAGACGGCATGTATCTGCCAATAACGTCTTTCACATGCGGTTTTCGATGAATTTATATAGCAGCTATTCAGGTGGAAACAATACCTTCGATTCTCACCTATGACCCGTGGAACATATCAAGCATCGGCCCACACTTTCAGTGACATGTCTACTCCAACAATCGGGATCAATTACTTGCTGAGGATCATCGCAGGAAATCCAACTTGTAAGCAGTTTCCACGACCTTTCCACTGCAGTCCTACCACTTGGTTATTCGCCTCCCACAATACACGTAGCAGATGTACAGTGCGTATAATTCACCTCGGATCGACCTAGCCGGAACTGGCCGCATTTCGCCCGCTGTTGACAATTTTTCATGTCTGTGTGAAGGATTAGAACTATCAGTAGGATATAAGTTGTACGTGACTGTCCAAGTCCACTAGACACTAGGGGAAGCAATTAGTCAAGTGGTAGGAACACTGGACTCGTAACCGAAAGGTTGCGGGTTCGAAACTTCCCACCAGTTGACTTTTCTGAGGTGATCCTCAGCAAGTTATTTATCCCCGATTGCTAGAGTAAACCCGTCTCTAAAATAGGTAGATGCTCAATATTGTCCTTGGCGGGGTGATATGTGAGTGTCGAAGGTATTGTATTGTATATACGCTGAATAGCTGCTAGAAACATTTCATTGTAAACCGCATCTTTCTTGGCTGATATATAAATGTTGTACTTTACCTTTATTCAAACGTTATCAAATATTTGATTTATCTTGCTGGTGCTCAGTTCCGTTCCTAATAAATGTGTGCGTAAACAAGAATGAAAGGCGTATTTAAAATTCCAATTTCTAAGACGAATGTCTGAAGCAAACATGTATACATTACTTCATCCTAGTTTATTTATTTAAGCGCTGTATTTGCCCGGAAACATTTGGTATGGACCTGTCAATCATCTTAAAATTATCTCTTATAACTACTGCTTGTTATAGACATAGTATGATTAGTATATAATTTACTGATAAAATTAAAAGCATGATTGTACTTCCTTTCTGCAAAAATGACTATTTGAATGGTGTTCTGTAATGTATTATATACGATCTTGTATGTACACTCTGTATTATAATATTTTGTTAATAGTCATTATGTTTCATGATTTGTTAAATATATAGAATATATGAATATTATTAAATAGGGATTAATTAGGCATGCACTGGTTTTACCCTGACTTTGGTTGTCACAGGGTCACAAAAAGATAGCGTTGGAAGGTGTCATTGATTTTTTTGTGCAGAAAGATTCCGAACCTGGCATTGATCCTGATAGGTTAGTAAGAATAATTTAATATAATGTAACAGTATTGAGACATGGTACAATCTCATTACAATTTTTGGTCTTGTTATATGAAACAACATTATATGCATAGGCCACGTTATATATCAAGTAGCCTCGTTATATCTCAAACAGCCTCATTATATCACTAGCAGCCTTGTATCTACCAACCTCGTTATATTTCTAGCAACCTTGTTATATCTACCAGCCTTGTTATACCTCAAACAGCCTCATTATGTCACGAGCAACCTTGTTACCTCGACACAGCAGCTCGTTATATATCTAGCAACCTTTTTATATCTACACAGCGGCCTCGTTATATATCTAGCAACCTTGTTACATCGACACAGCAGCCTCGTTATATATCTAGCAACCCTGTTATATCTTCACAGCAGCCTCGTTATATATCTAGCAACCTTTTTATATCTACACAGCAGCCTCGTTATATATCTAGCAACCTTGTTACATCGACACAGCAGCTCGTTATATATCTAGCAACCTTGTTATATCTTCACATTAGCCTTGTTATATATCTAGCAACCTTGTTACCTCGACACAGCAGCCTCGTTATATATCTAGCAACCTTGTTATATCGACACAGCAGCTCGTTATATATCTAGCAACCTTGTTATATCTACACAGCAGCTTGTTATATATCTAGCAACCTTGTTATAGCTACACAGTAGCCACATTTGTTTTTAGCATATTTATACATTGAGTGACCTCGTTACATCCCTAGCAACCACATCAGTGATATCTCTTGCACCACAGCTATATCCTTTTATGCTTCATTATAGCTTTGGCAATCTCGTATCTCTAAAAACCTCATTTTATTTCTTTTATTTCAATTCAACATCATCACACCCATCGACCTCGTTTATTCTCGTCGCAGCGAGGACCTGCTCTTGTCATCTAACACAGCAGAGGCACTACGCCAAACTGAAGGAACGGTTATCCTTCACGTGACTTTCGCCACTAAACTCGACCAGGATCTCGGCTGTGCCCTGGTCAAGTACCTCAGGGTGAGGCAACATTAGCCAACATAGCCACTTGTCTCACCCGTAACTACGCGTGTCATGTTCATCTCTTCCACATTGTCCATCGCTGTGCTCCAGGAAATCTCAGTCGCCTTTAAAGGCACGACCATGCAACCCACAAACCAGCTTTTCAAATACAGTGAGCCACAAAAATGCAACAAAAATCAATCAGCTATAACATTTTATATTTTTTATATATTTATCTCATTTTTTCTGTAGTATGTTGTAAAAAGATGAAATTCTTTGATAAGATACTGTGTAGATAATGTGATTGATTAGATAAATATATCTAAAATATAAAAAAAAATTATGGCCAATTGATTTTGGTTGCATTTTTGCGGCTCACCCTGTATGGTGTAATATTCGACAATCACATTACTTTCCACAAACAGCTATCTAAAATTCTTCCTGCTGGCTAGATGTATGTACCTGCCCAATATTTGATTTACAACAACCTGATCTTTTTGAAACGCCGATTAACTCTTTCACTCCAGTTCTTTGCTCACCTCGCTGACTTCCTGTCGCATCCTATATTGCTTTCAAAATCCTTCTGCGCACGTAGTAATGCATCCATTGCCCCCGTCAATCTCGATCCACTCACCTGCAGATTCAACCCTTTTGTCTTGTCTTGTTTCTGTAATTTCATAATTCATATCCATCAATTCTGGCAATATATATCTGTACTTAACTCTGTACTGTAAGCTCTAGTCGAAAAATGGACACCCTTTCGATGAATTTTTTGTTATTTTTGCAGAACAAGCAGCAGATCAACAGCTGTAGCACACTGGCTCCATTTGTACTGGCGCTGTCGCTTTCTCTCAGTCAAATACCGCGCTTCCAACAGCAGGTCACAGATTTTTGCGCAGGAATATAATCAGATCACGAAGGCTCTCTAGTCCAGACAAAGTTTATTGTGTTTTTAATCGAGAGGGAAAACAATAATTTTAACTTCAGGTAATACTAATTGTGCTATACTACTTGTTATATTTGTATCTTTGGGAAGGAACATTATCCTGATCGCTCCTCCATATTTCATCATCAAGAGCATTGAAATTTATCCGTGAAAGGGAGTAAAAACAGTCACGGGATATGTTTAATTTGGTCATGTGCCTAATTTTCATAGGAAAATTTTCCCGTCTCTATATTATACTATATTATACAATATAATTTTGTTTCAGCTACTCGAATTTTTCAAGGCAAATATCCTGAAATGTTACAAGAATCAGCTGAAGCGGGCCTCGTCATTCTGGATCCGGCAGATGGTTGGAGATGAGGTGGATATCTCGACCCTCGTCCTGCGCACAGTAAACAACAGGTCCAGTTGCTTCCTGTTATGCGAGGGCTTTTTACGCGCTAGATAAATACACCGTGTTACATTTTTCTTGGGGATTCCCAATGGGACATTTATCTCAGGAAATTTATCACGACTCCAGTTTTATCAGGAGAGTTTTGAGCTGAGGAAAATGGAAGACAGCCATGATTTACTTCAGATTATCCCGCTATAATCAAGGTGTTTATATTAATCATAATTTTGCTAAAAATATAGCTAATTTATTTGCTGATTGATAAATGTTTCACTTCTATTCCTGACCCTTTCAGTGTTCACGGCTGGGACCACGTTACCCAGGGACTAGTTGACCTCGGCTTCACCCTCATGGACTCATTCGGGCCTCGCACAGCGTTCGGTAAAGTGGATCAAATCGTAACATCCAGTCCGCCCGGACCTCCACAGTTTTCGTGCAATCTCGGTGCTAGCATTCTGCTCCAAACGTTTAAGGTGAGTCTCTCACCGTTTTTTGCCGCATTACGCTCATTCTTCATCAGAATCACTTCATAGATTCGTTCAAGAATAGTAACTCCATACGCTGCTACTGGACCTAATGACTGGTTGTAACGTATCAATCTAATTTCTCTGCCAGGCCACACTTTGGAAAAAACCTGTCCGTTTCAGTCAGCATACTGCAGTTTTTCCATGATTCATTTGACTAATGATATGGCCTTTTCCACCTGGCAGCGTACCCTATTATTCAGCTATGAAATATCTCTCTATTAGTATCTTTAGTATCTCTGGTGAACGGTATAGCTCAGACGGTAGAGTGCCGGCTTACGAACCGCGATTTGGGAGGTTTATATCCCAGACAGTGTCATTTGTGTTTCTCCCTTTTTTTCCTCGAGTCATTGTACTTCATCCCAGTGGCACTAGTCCATTGTAGTTCATCCCAGTGGCGCTAGTCCATTGTACTTCATCCGAGTGGCACTAGTCCATTGAACTTCATCCCAATGGCCCTAGTCCATTGTACTTCATCCCAATGGCGCTAGTCCATTGTACTTCATCCCAGTGGCACTAGTCCATTGTACTTCATCCCAATGGCCCTAGTCCATTGTACTTCATCCCAATGGCGCTAGTCCATTGTACTTCATCCCAGTGGCGCTAGTCCATTGTACTTCATCCCAGTGGTGCTAGTCCATTGTACTTCATCCCAGTGGTGCTAGTCCATTGTAGTTCATCCCAGTGGCGCTAGTCCATTGTACTTCATCCAAGTGGCGCTAGTCCATAAAATTGTAGTAAAGTTTGCAGGAACGAATTAATATGCACTGGGAAAGTAAAATTGCGAGAACGTTTGCTGTCGCCTGTAACAACTCTGCCTCGCCCAATGACGTGTTGTTAACAGTCAGTTGCCAAGCTGCAGTCCATGAATGTCATATTGTACAAATATGCATAATAAAATAATAGAATCTATTTTTGAGGATAACACTTAAGAGTACTATTATTTTACTGAATTCCGCAGTTACACGAGATAGCAAGATCGACAATATTAGAGCGCATCATCAACCGGGTCATCACCAAGGCAACGGGACCAGTCTCGCACTATATAGGTTAGTCACTCAAGAAATTTTTTTAACTAAAACTCCATTTTAAAAGGGAAAAGCGCGGTTTTAGGACAACTTTATTAATGCTCGTACATGTAAGTCGTGCTTACAATATGGCCTTATTACATACTTAAGAAATTTTGCAATAAGCTTCTTCATTACGAGTTACTTTCTCAATATTCAGGCATGGAAATCTCAATCATTTTAACTCATTTTCTGAAATGAAAAAAAAAAACACATGAAAATCCCCAGGTTTGTATGAGTTCGCAACCTTTCACATGAAAGGCCACGTTCTAACCACCGCGCCACTGGCATCAACAATTTGATGAAAATAATGAAACATGGCTGGAAATTGTAGCAATTGCATGCTAGTTTTTTTCCATTTTGGGAAATAGAGACTTACTGATTTTAGTCAATTTTTTTCTTAATTTAATACTGGATCTGCAATCAGCATGAAATTGTTCACAGGCTACTTGTTCTAATGAGTAAAATGACATTGATGGTAAATCTACCAAACCAAGAAAGTCTAATGCGAGATGCGAAAAATGACTTTAAGGAGTCCAAATATATATACCGTACTCAAAATAATTAGAACAATCGATGCTGTTATTTGCATGTTTTTTTTTGCGTAATTCTGTCATTCTGCATACAAAAATAACCATTTGATTTTCTTAGCTTGAATTTTTCATTTTTTAACACTGAATTTCCACAAATATTTCCCCGTTTTTTATAATCTGTCGTGTATGATTATTCAATTGAATTATATTTACATATACATGGCCCGACATTTCACCAAGCTACTATGCTCTATTTGCACGTACGATGTTGTGCGTCAGGTTTACTTACGGATGCAATACGCTCAATGCCCCAAACGTTCCTTGAATCACTGCCCCGACTGCGTGACATGTTCGACTACTTGCCCCTACTCGTGCCCCGGACAGCCGATGCCCTTCTGCATGCTATCCAACCCCTCATGAAACTCTCGATCACTCTCAGAGATGCCCTCATACTCGTACTTAGAAAGTCACTGTTTTCCAGGTACGGCTTCTGCATAGATATCGGTAGGTTACACCATTTGGGCAAGGCACACAATGCCCACTCAATATATTAATATATTACGCAACTGATATGTATTCAACAATTAGTGATGGTTAAATAAACCATTTACTAGGTCATTAACTTGTTTATATACCATGCCAATGTTTACATACCTATGCGTCTGTTAACATAACGAATGGTTCTTCTCAGCGATAATAGTGAGATGTGAAAATAGTGAATATCACGGAGACTGGGCAGATGGTCAATTTTTGTCTATGCTGCTATCAAATGCCTACAGACTTCTTACGTACGTTACGCACTTTGCTTATTTTGTGATTGGCGATTAGGGAACATTCAAAAGATGGCATTGTCTCAAATGGAAGGAACCTACTGAGACACGCCTGGCTAGATTGTGTGTCCAAGCAATAAATGCCAATGTCTTGATCAGAGATCGAATCTGGGTCTTTTGCATTCCTTATACCCGATATTCTGCTCATATTAATCGAAGTATTTATTATGTTTTACAGTTATATTTGATATGAGTGAATCAGCAAAATTGAATATTTTAGACATTGATGACATAGCTTGGTATCACAAGTGGAACTTTACACGTTATGTATAATGTACAATGTGTGATACAGTAGAAATTAAATGGGTTGTTGGTTGAACTCTGGATGAGGACCAAGTAGGAGACGTTGCATTGAGTGCAAATACATCTATTGCTGGAATACAAGTGCTATTGAGAGAAAATCTATCAGCCATCAAATCCAGCGGCCAATGGAGCGCTTTTTTGAGAAATCATCGCAAATCTAAAGCACTGTTTCGACCAGCGTCAACATATTAATATATTTTTATACATTGTAATTTAATTTTCTAAAAGCATTTCGTGGATAATCAGGACGCCATTTTGTTTTGCATTTTTCATTCGCATTTTGTGAGTGTCTCTGTGAGAAAACTGAGGTAAATTCTTGTTTAAAATTGTTTAGGATTTCTTTAAAATGAACTAACAATAAGCGAGTGTTGATTAGGATTGGATAAAAACTTTGCAGTCTTATTAATACTCAGCCTTACAGATATTTAATCATTTTATAAATAGTAGCTAAGTTATCTTAAGATAATTGGTCATCTTACTTTATCTTGCCTATATTTTGTGACCTTTCATCATTTAATTGTATTTTTATCACCTAATGTTGTATGATTCAGGCAGCTGGAATCACGCAAAGTTGGCATTAATGGTTTTCTGCTTTTACTCAAGAATTTCCGAGTGCTTGGTGCCTTACCTTGTAGCCAGTCGAGTCAATCATTCTCTCTGTCACAGGTAGCATAAACCCTCCACCTACCCCCCATCTTATCTATAATGTATGTACTCCGTAAGCACAAAACTGCCCACCACCCACCATCTTATTTATTTATGACAAATGTACTAGGGATGCCGAAAACCAAGAAAGCAGATAGCTTAAAGAATTAGGCATGGAAACCGCTCCTTGGCTGATTCCTCACTCGGCTTTTCTGTAGCCATTATCAGCAATATACAGCTGAAAACAATGACTATATACTATAATATTTACAAAAGTCACTTACTGCCCACCTTGCTCAATAGACAGAAGTCCCACCTGACTTCATGCATTTAATTTGATTTCATGCCTGACTCAACGCTCAGAATCCGATCTTCCAACTGACTCAATGCTCCAAATTTGACCTCCCACCTTTAAATGGATTATATTTGGTCCTTTATAAAACTGACTTGGATAAACGCCATGTCTCAGCCCCGCTATACCACAATTGAGGCCTATCTCCATCCTCACATGGTCATTTTACATCTGCTTTACTCCATACCACAGTGCAGCAAAGTTGGGCTACTTTACATCTTATACTGCACCTGCATGTATGGTCAAACAGGTCCAGGTGGATGTCCATCAGCCATCAAATCCAGCGGGCAATGAAGCGCTTTGTTTGGAAATCATAGGGAATCTGAAACGCTGTTTCAACCAGCCTCATGCGATACGTTCGTTACTCTACGAGGTGAATTTATCTAGATTTCAACAATTTTTTTTACCTCGGGGTATCCATATCCACTTAGTCGGAAAAATCCAGGAAAATTTGAACAGAAAACTATTATAAAGTGGCCACAGCCTTCATATGACATGTACGTTTAGGGGCAGTGAGTGTAGTGGTTGGAAAGTTTTGACATTCAATCCTGATGTCCTTGGCAGAAATTAAATTTGTTTGTTTCTTGTGTACTTATTAACAGAGCTGTCAAACACACTTCACATGAAAAATTAGCCTAACGCTCTAAGACTATAATGTAATTACCTAAATTATATAAAATTTACACTTAACGCTATACAGTACTATACAGGTACTACAGATCAATGTAGCAAATTACAATCATGTACATGTACAGTGAGCACGAAATAGATAACAATGTTGAATAATATAGTGGAAAGTAGAACAAATATCGAAAAAGAAAACATACCTGGTTTAATTCACGATCTAACCAGTATACTACTTTATATGCTATTTATATTTCTAGATACTAAAGTACATAGTGTATTGTAGTCTACTGTTTGTATTAATTATTGTAAAGTGTCTTCTGTCGTACTTCATTGTTACAAAGGAGCACTATAAAATATATGTATTATTATTATTATCATTACTTGTGTTTTTTTTGGGCTGAAAACGCCTTAAATATATGGGGTAGCAATGGGGAGAGGGTAGCCCTTGCAGCGTGGTATTGTTAGGGCTTTTATAGCCCTAATAGAGCTTATAGACTTATAGCCCTTAGCTTATAGACTAGCTCTGTAGACAGCCAAGAATGCACTACATAACGATTACCGTGGTAATTAACCAATAAATACATACATGCTGCTCTACCAACCCAGCTACGGAAGCGGAATTTTTCACGTTAGAAGATATTTAAAACACACTGAAACACACGAAATCATATCAGCCAACCAACTCGTCTGTTTCTCTATCCACTGAGCTGCAAAGGCTCACTCTGTCTCGTGTATTTAGGTATTTCATACTATCAAAAGATACTAAGATTTCTTAATCAAGCCTGTGATATACATACATAGAAAAGAAAGGCACCCAGTATCCTATAATCAGTTCTGTGTTTGCAGGGCTTGTACGGTGTGATCTGTAAAAACTCGCAGGTCTGTGGCCCTGTGCTTGATGTTCTTGCTGCGCAGATCGATAAATACTATGAGCCGATCGCGGACGTTGTGCCCCCGATAAAACTCGAATCGTGCGTTGTGGTTCAAGGAGGCGATGTGTGTCTCGTGGAACCTTTAGTAAGTACAGCTTGCTCTTTTTACAACTACAAGTTTATGAATAAAAGTATTTACTAATTACAAAAACCAACACTGAATGGATAAACATAAAGATTTGGAGTCAAGGATGTAGCCATTTTAAAATATCACCAAAAAATAGAAGGGTAATGCCCATTCGATTACGACCATGATTCACGTCAGGTGGCTCTATACATATAGATATTCCAGATTTTTTGCACTTTTACCTTTTCGGAATTGTAGAAGTCCTTATGCACAACTCATTTGGGTTTTCATATAGAGTACATTCTTCATTAATAATCCGTATTTAGTGGTGCGTGATACATTGTGATAGTACTCAAAATATGAGTGCTGTAATATAATTATATGTTAACAGAATCCATAATCTTCACAAAAACAATTATTTTTTACCAAATCAATTCATTCAACAGACAGAATTTGTAAGTTTTTCACAATCATTTCAAAATCATTTTGATTCACAGACTTTAAAAGAATTCATCACAGAAACTATGATCTTCAAAGTATCAGTAATTGTCAGGAATCATGGACTTCTCAGGAAATGAGAAAACCTTGACAGAATTAGGTATAATCAGTCTTAACAGAAATAAGAAACTATCCTGAAAATAAATTTTCTTCTATTTCCTGTACCTAGGCGCAGCTGTTGGCATGCAGTCAGAAGATTCTCATAAAGACTTCCGAAGTGATCGCTGCTGGGGACGAAGATAACGAAGATTGCCATGATCTTGGCAGGCTCCATGATTCATTGGCGGGATTACTCAAGTCACTTTCTCGGCGTCTCGCCGATTGTGAACTCGAAGACTTTCAATTAGTTAGTCACATTTTCTCTCCGCTACTGCGATCTCACGACTGTTCGACCGTCTCCATAAATGTGCCGATTATTATATCAGATGGGAGCAGCTTACGTATTGGTAAGAGCGTTTGACTTTGAATTCAAGGGTCCCTGGTTCAAATTCCGCTCTAAGCAGTATACTAACTGTGGCGTTTTTCGGGCTAAAAGCGCCTTAAACCCCATGGCGGTCTGGGTAGCCCTTGAAGTGTGGTTATGTTAGGACTTTTTCCCCCCTGACATCTGCTGTGCTTCAGATGCTCTATATATCCTCTCTATGTTACTTACCTCCCCGCTATGTCGTCATCTCATTGTAGATAAACATGGACCTATCATAGACTTAGCGGAGTGCGACATATGTAGTTCATATGTAGATAGACATTTAGAACCAGTGGCGTGAATGGAAAAAGGTCAATTGTCTGCCCAGACTCGGTGGGTTTTTCACACTAGGTGTTTTTCCCCCACCCCATATAAGTGAGGCAAATCAGATTGTCGTGTTAACCACATAGGCTAGCATTGTAAAGGGCCATGAATGAAATTGGCCTACACAACCATTACCTCGGTAATCAGCCTATAAATAAATAAATAATTTATATCAGATAAATGATGAAGTCTGTAGTCATAGCATCTTCTCTCGTCAATCTTTTGATGTATCTATTCTTAGATGTTCTATTTTATCACTAATCTATATGCTACGGCAACTTTTCATTGATTTTGAATAACTTGAAACGCAAATTTGTCATAATTTATGCTTCTTTTATCCCAGTGAATTACTCGATAGCTGCTACCGTTATGTATAGTTATTGTGACAAGTAAACTTTAAGTATAGTAGCGATTATATTTGAAGCATACACTATTTAGTTTTTTATTGATGTATAGTGTGTTTGAGGTAGGTTAATAAAGACATACACCTACCTTAAAGTAAATTGTCATATTTGCAACATAATATATTGTCACTTGTATCCCGCCAAAATCCACTATCAACGTAGTGCACAGGCCCGACTGATTTTAGGACAAGTCTGCGGACTTTTCTCAGTCCACAAGCGTCGGTGTCAAGAACGGCATATTTGCCATTCAATTGATGGGCATTTACGAGAGTCTTATCGAGTACACTTTGCTCCGTACTGATGAGGAAAGCATCAGGTAAATTTTACATCTGTCACGTGCAGCCATGCGACCATTCTCGCATACCATCGATTTGTCAGCTCGTGGTTTTTATAAATTTGGATAATATCATTGTTAGTGACCTGCGCTTTATATATAATATTCTTAATTACTACATAAGTCGGCTGTCTGTATAAATAGTGGGTTTTGCCATTAAGATGTTTTCCCCCACCCCTTACAACCGAGGCTAAGCTATTTGGGATGTTAGCCATGTAGGCTAGCATTGTAAAGGGCCAGCAATGGCCGTCACAACAATTATGTTGGTAATTAGTTTATATTTAACCAACTTATTTAACTGGAGATAAATGCACAGGAAAAAAACCTATCCCCAAGTTGGGACTTGAACCCACGACCCCCAGAAAACTGGTCTGGTGCTCTACCAACTGAGCTACAGGAACGAGATTATCATTTGGTAGAGCACCAGAGCGGTCATCTGGGGGTCGTGGGTTTGAGTCCCATCAGGGGTATAGGTTTTTTCCTGTGCATTTCTCTCCAGCTATTTATAGAACCACATTGGCTATCCTCATTACCATCAGTTATTTTTGTGAATGTATTTTAATATTTAGAGTTTCGAGACCTCATTAGTCTCTTATTTTACCATTTCTCACTTTATTCACACTTTTCATGTGTCATTTCATTGTACTTCTATCCTTAGTGGTCTTTGTAACATTTTTACATGCAACTGCAGTTAGCTTCGTATACTATTAGCAAGTCCATCGTATTCAAAGGTTTGGCACTTCTTTATTATAACATGCCATCCATTACATTTTTATCAACCTTCTCAGTCTCTGAGATATCTTATATCTGCCCCATTCCTTAATTAACTGTTTCGCGGCAATTTTTAGCGATATTTTAAATAATATCACTCTATGATGTACATGTTTTTAGTCTCGGATTTTTTCAATTGTAATGTCGACCCTGTTTTTTTTGTGAACTATGTTTTCAGTACAAGTCTAGATTATTATGTGAACCACCTTGAAGCATTTTCTTCTATAGGGTAAGGTGGTAGATAAATGTAATTTTGCTTGCTCACATGCCTAATCTTTTTTACTTACAGTCTAGTTTTGAATTCATTTATGTTTTAGTACCAAAAAGCCACCTCCAAGACCAGATAAAAAGCCACCCATCAGAGGTTTGTCCATATACATGAATGGACATGTTATGAACCTCATATGAAATTCCACCAATATTTTTATTGTAGGTTCTTTTGACTAAATTTCACTTCTTGAGTACAGTTAATGTGCATTGGTTTTTAACAACATTGTAGGATTCGTGGTACCTCCTTGACATGTTTAATCATGTGTAAGCTCCATGATACGTCTTTGGCATTTTCCATCAGTGTAAATGTTATTTGGGTTCATTAATCATAGAATTACCAATATTAAACTTCTTTGGCATCTTCAGTTATAGCTTATGCTTCATGAAACCTCTTTTGAGTTTTCAATCGTATATATATATATCCATATTTTGAGGATTTTTAGGTCACCTGAACTTATGCTCGGTGAGCTTTTCTCATCAGGCTTCGTCCGTCGTCCGTACATGTTAACATTTTCTTTAAAAAATTTCAAAAACCATTTATCTTAGAGCCATTGGCGGATATTTTCCTAGGGTTGGTACATTTTAGATTTTTAAAGCTTATCATATGACCAAGGGGAAGTAAATTCTGGCGATGTTTATATTTTTACTTAGAAAATCTTTTCAAGAACCATTTGTTACAGAGCCCTGCAATTGGGCAGATATTATCATTGAGTTGCTCTCTTTAGATTTGTTAAGCATATCATCATCAGACCATGGGAAAGTTATTTCTGGCGATGTTTGTAATTTTACTTGATAAAATTTTCTCACCAAACTTGAGTTTTCTAAATGTTTTTAATGTTCAAGAAGAGTGTTTTCTGGACCTCTTTGGTCTTTTTATTTTAATATCCGAATGAGTGTTTTGAGGCCTGTTTGGCTACTTGTTTTAATATCCGAGTGTTTATAGGCCTCTTTGGCCTTTTTTATATTCGAATGAGTATTTTGAAGCCTGTCTGGAATCTTGTATTAATATCCAAGTGTCTGGGGGGGGGCTGTTTGGCGCATTTTTTCCTTTTTTATTATTGTTTTTGGTGTTGATTATTTTGCGACAGTTTTCTTCAAGTTTTCACTTATATTCTAGCATCTCAAGTGCTTCTTTTATTCAAAATTTCTTATTGTTTTTTTTCTTATAGTTAGGTCTTCAATCCTCTTTGGCCTCTTGTTACTCATACCGTAAGCATCTCATTGTCATCTTTAATCGTAGTATCGGTGCCATGACAACTTTGATAGCCAATTTGACCAATTTTAACCTCGTTAAACTCTAACAGTATTTTGGGCAGCCTTGGATTTTCATGAAACTTGTTCATTTACAAATGGTGAATAATTATCTTTTGTCACAATGTAATGATCAGTGTTGAACGATGAATAATTTTAGATTGCAAAATGCGAGTATAGAACAAATCACTGAGCAAAGCAGTTTTGCAAATGGCACCAGCGAGTCCATCAAGTTGTCCTTTTGTTTAATGTTTGATCCCATTCAATATTCTTAATTCATAGTTTAGAGAGAGAAATGCAGACAAGAAACCTATACCTCTTATATGTAAACCTCTGTGAATTTCCAGCTATTCAAAGAACCACACTGGCTACCACCATTGACATCGGATGTATTTAACAATATGAAGGCATAGCTGAAAGCATTCGGCAACTTCAGTTGCTTTATATTTAGCCTACAGCAGGTAATCTACTGAAAGTTTGCCTCTTCTCAACTGTGTTGTACAGTTTCTGCAATGTACTGTTTTATATTCACATGCTGTAATGTCATTTAAGGCATGGAATGTAATCAAGGAAGGCCTTGCATGGAATCACTGTCCAAAAAGGAATGTACCTACCGCACCACTCCAAACTCCTTGCAGTTATTTAAGGTAATAAGTAATAGATGGTTTCATTTTATGTTCCTTAAAATTTAATCATTATAGAAATATTTAATATTTATGATTATTTGATTTTCCTCTATGAAAATCACATATTATAGATGCACAAACAGAGCTCTTTAATCAAGAGAAAATAAAATTCGATTAAAACTTTGATCCATGATCTATGCAAGTCACCCTAGTGATGACTTTTTGAAGTTGTTTGAAATCTAAAAATTATAAGAGTAGTTTTAAACCATTCATTCCCTGAACAATGTCATGTTCAAAATTCATTTTTCAGTGAATTGCTGCTTGCATCCTGAGGTTACATCCTTGAAAATGTTAAGATGTTTTACAATCATTGCTTCATGAAGGGCAGAACCATCAATGCTGACAGATTTGCTACAGCTATAGTATTACAGAAATCCACATGTTTGGTCGGTGGTTTGCTGGTAGTTTGGAGGTTATACACTCGAACCTAAAGATATAATGTGCCTATCTCCATAGATGTGTGTGAACTAGAAAAGTAACCTTCATCATAACAGTATGTAATTTCTTTTCACACTTGAGACTGAAACGGTTCCAGCAGTCGATGATTCATTCCGCACCAACAAAGTTATTTCAATCCCTGGGTCACGTTGTGTTGCAAGATTCCCATACAACAGTGGCATAGAGAGTGACTTGATATTTAATGAGGGCGATGTGATACAATTACTTGATTGGGTGAGCAATGAGTGGGTAACAGGACAACTTGGTGATACAGTCGGTATGTTTCCATTGTATTTTGTGGATATCGAGGATGCAGACAATGCTCCAAGTAATGATGGGAAGCTAAAGCCACCATGTGAAATTCTTACTGAAGTTAGTTGATCACCATTGTTATATTGTTATATTGCCCGAATGTTTGTTGGATAAGGGCTTTTATGGACAGGGTAGAGTTGCTCTTTTTAAAAGTGTTATGTGATGTCAAATCTTAAACTGTAGGAAATTATTGTCACATTGTAGAAAATTGCAAAAATATTTTGTTGCTGACTTCTACAATTATTGTAAACCACATACCTTGTAGAGTCAGGGCTTTGTTTTTCTTTTAAACCACACTATTTGTGACATCAGCTAACTGATTGTGTGATATTTCAGGATCGTGGTGTTTCGAATTTACCAGAATTTTGCTCAGCTGCATTTGATTTTAACACGGGTGTTCCTGGTGACCTTGCCTTTAATGCAGGCCAGGTGATTACTATTCTTGAAAGGCACGATCCCAACTGGTTGTTTGGCAGGATCGACAACACTGGGGAATATGGAATCTTTCCAACAGATTTTGTGACATTTGATGCCTGATACTTGGACCCAAAAAATTTTAAAACTTTTTATGTATGCCAGTCTATACAAAAATCATATTTATTAAGTTTTATGTAGACCTAAATGTGCAAATAGTACTCTTTTTTTAAGAATTATTTTATCACTTAATGGTAGCTGGCAACCAGTTATAAATACTGTACTCAAACACAATCCGTTTATTTGTCATAGTTTGTGAACATCATTTCTGACAGAGGATTATCCATATCTTTTTGTAAGTGTATAGTTATATTATGTATGGTATTAAGTGTCCATATATATTGGGTGGTCCTAAAGGAAAAAAAACTTCTAAACTTTAGAGACTGTATAATTATTGTTAGATTAACTAATGTGACAAAATTGCAAATTATATTTTATATGGTAGATGTAAGTTACTTGACTTTAAAAAAATGCTTAGTAAATTTTCACCTTGCTGTCCCAAGTGTAACCCCAGAAAATACTGCTAAAAATTGCTTTTTATTGCAAAAAAGAATTACACAGAAAATATACATGACAATGCACTCTACGATGATAATGGACCTTTCCGCGACGCCCCGCCCACTGATCCGGTTTACTTTTTAATTATGAATTTATCTTATCAAAATTAAAATGTGCGTATGCCGAAGGCCATCTCCCCCAATCCTTTCAATTTACTAATTTACGTTGTAAATCATATGAATGCTGCTAATCCAGTATCTGTTTTACGCAGTCATAACTCATGTATATTTTGTGATCATGAATAGTATCAATTTCAAATCAGGTTCTTTCGATGTATATCCCCTGTACAGCGAATTTAATGATAAAAGTTTATCGGAGTGAATTCAAGTCCATCTTTCATAACAGAAGTTTGTCGTAGTGAATTCAAGTCCATCTTTAATAATAGAAGTTTGTCAGAGTGAACTCAAGTCCATCTTTAATGACAGAAGTTTATCGGAGTGAATTCAAGTCCATCTTTAATGATAGAAGTTTGTCGTAGTGAATTCAAGTCCATCTTTAATAATAGAAGCTTGTCAGAGTGAACTCAAGTCCATCTTTAATGACAGAAGTTTATCGGAGTGAATTCAAGTCCATCTTTAATGATAGA
>WURV02183739.1:0-13019 GCA_011762755.2 Epimenia babai | reverse complement strand
AGCAAGAATGCATAGGTAGACAAGTTCGCTGACAGTCCATTCATGATGTTCATTTTTTATGGAAAATTTGCTTGTCGCTTTTGGTTTATGATCTTTTGAGACGTGGTCAAAATTCATTTTTTATTGGTGAGTGGGAGGTAAATCTTTGAGAAATGTGGTTTATTCAATTTCATTCTTTGAGTCTTGCATTACACAACAAATGTTTTAGAAGGATCCTGCAACCTTTACGAATTAAAAACCTTAATATCAACTTTTACAGAGTAACAAATGCCACACAAATAAACAGTATCATCTTGGCAAGAACGTGGCAATAGATTGAGTATATGTTCAAAGTTTTTGTGGCAAAAACAATTTTAAATAATGTCAGAATGGTGAAAGTAATAAAAAAATCACCAAAATATGCTGTCATAAGCTGTAAACAGTTACAAATGTCATACAATCAGCCACAATATTCACCCTTTTGATCTAGAGTATTAGAAAAATTAAAAATTATTATTGACTTCTTTGTATTTTACATGATACTGTCAGTATAAATATAGTATATTTATTTGTAGATATGTATTAATTAAATTAGTTTTAGCTTTTCATTCCAGTTTGTATTAGTTTGAGGGATTTCTTCACATCTCACATAGGACAGTTGACATTTTGATTGTATGTGACATTGATAGTATGTGCAGTAAATATTCGAAAATTTTTCCATGGGGGTCCGTCCCATGATCTTCATTTTTTTTCGTTGGTCATTTTGATCGTTCCATCAGTTTTAAGATCAAGTGGAATATCTCACTCAGAAAAAAAATCACTAAGAAGAGTACACACTTCGCTCCATCCAATTGCCTTCACAGTGATTCACTTTGAGTGACTCCATATTGAGTTCATTTTCACTTTGCTCCTGAGTTATTTTCTTCATTGTCGTCTTTCTTGCAGTTTGGATTAAATAACTTAAAACATCATATTTCTGTAATCCTCTTTTACAAAGAAATCTAACTTTTTGAGCCTGCTACCATTCCAAGGATGGCTAAAATATTCTCCATAATTTAATCCATTTGAAGTAAACCCAAAAGTCTTTAAACACGTATGAGTTCATTCAAAATGTCTTTCAAATGAATCAAACAAAATTTCTTGGATGTTTGTACCAGTGAAATTCAATTCACTAAAACATATGTTTATAGTCTATTAATAGACAATTGGAAATTATTTTTTTAAAATTATTCTACAGCTTTAAAGAAGTACCATCATAAATCATAATTCATCACAATTTTGAGCTGGTTCATAAAAAATCAAAAAAAAGAATAAGAATGTTCTTATACTGTTTTAATAGATAGTTGAGAATAGGATGCTTACTTGAGAAAAGGATGGTTACTTGAACCATTCTGTGAGGCTCACAACCCTCTATAATTCTAGCCTGTGAATATGTTTACCACGACAAATTTATTAGCCTTAATTGGAAGTGGTGGGGAAACACACCTACTGTGAAAAACCCATTTAGTCTGGGCAAACAATTGACCTATTCACCTTTTCACACCACTGAATGCAAATATCTAAAGATGAGCTACATAT
The DNA here is from genome assembly GCA_011762755.2 of Epimenia babai. Taxonomy (NCBI): domain Eukaryota; kingdom Metazoa; phylum Mollusca; class Solenogastres; order Cavibelonia; family Epimeniidae; genus Epimenia; species Epimenia babai. The sequence continues at coordinate 11,462 of WURV02183739.1, read as the reverse complement.
GTCACACACTCTGCTAAGTCTATGGCAGTTAATAGTTATATACAGTGGGATAGGGACATAGCGGGGAGATAAGCGACATAGAGACCATTCATATAAGAGTATCTGAAGCAGCCACATCAGCAGAAAAGCCCGAACAGAAGTACACTATAAGGGCTACCAAGACCCTGATGAACACAGGGGTTTAAAGCGCTTTCTCTCCGAAAAAAATGCCACAGGTATTATACTGGCTAGTGCGGGAAGTGATCTAGGACCCTGGGACTCAGTCAAACGCTCTAACCACTACGCTAATCGCCCCCACCACTAAATCGTTATCTTGTTTTATATTTTCAAATTGGTGGGTTGTATATTTTAACCAAATGACAGGTTTCCAGATTTTTCAATTTCTTTTTTTTCCAAATCCTTTTGGGGTGAAAATCGATATACAAATCTCTGTTTATAATACACTCTGTACTTTTTTGAATTTTTTTGGAATATTTTAATTATTTTATTTACAGATTTGTTCATTATAAATTGTCAAGAGTACACAAAAAGAGATACACAAAAAACAATATTCACGCTATTTATATATGTATGATATACGTATACAACAGTTATACTGGTAGATATTTCTAAAATATGATACACTATTATATATCATAACAACAATACACAAGTAAATGATGTAAAAAGGTAAAAAAAGGTAACGTACAACATTTATATACCGCAAATATTAGCCTATAAAGGCCGTCAGATGCGGTTTACAATGAAATGGTTTTTGGCAGCTGTTCAGCGGATATACAATGCAACTTGAATCAACGATGTAGGAACACTTTTTGATGAAGGGAAGCGCTAGGAAGGTTTCACAAACTTTTAAGGAAGCGCTTCGTGATGAAGTTGTACACAAATTTATTGAATAAAATTACGATGGATATTCTCTCAAAATAAAAAATACTAAAAAACTCAAAAATTCGAGTAAATTGATGTAATCATAATGAAATGAAATGAAACTTATTTGTTTAATGTGTACTTATTAGCAGAGTTGTCAAACACACTTTACATGCTCTAAGTCGATAATGTAATTACTGAAATAATATAAAATTAACACCTAACAGTATACAGGTTATACAGATCAATGTTAGATATAACTATGTACATTTACAGTTAGAATGAGATAGATAACACTGTTAAATAATACAGTGGAAAGTGGAACAAATATCGAAAAAAGTAAATCCTATGCAGGCAAAGCATTGATACATGGCAAATAAATAAAAAACTAAACTGTTTACTGAAAGCGATGCTTAATAAGTGTACTTTTATATTAAGTAAGAGGATAGAAATTAGCCCCCTTGCTCCCATGAGATGCTGAACAAACCTAAAAGATACTGACACAAGGACCATAGTACAGATCTAGAATAGAGCAACCCAAGGATAATATCTGCCAATTAGCAGGCTCTGCAATGAATGGTTCTTGAGAAAAATATTTAAGAAAAAAATGCCAATATCGACAGTAGTTACTTCCCCTAACTGCGATGACGATACCATGAACAAATCTAGAAGAGACCAACCCAAGGACGATATCTGCCAAATGGCAGACCTCTGCGCTAAGTAGTTCAGAGAAGTAGAGAAAAAGATTTTTTAAGAATAAATACAAACATTGGCAGAAGTTACCTCCTCTAGCTGCGATGACAATACTATGAACCAATCTACAAGAGACCAGCCCTAGGACAATATCTGCCAAATGGCAGACCTCTGCGACAAGCGGTTCTCGTGGAGAGTTTTTTGAGAAAATGTTAACATCGAACGGATGGACGGATGTCCAGATAGTGATTATTTTTCGGCACAGTCATGTGGGGTGAGGGGGTCTTGATCCAGGTAGCCCTAACAGGGATATTCCACAAACTAGAGAATGCCTGAAGAATAATCAAAACAAAAGTTTTTGTAATTGCAATGGTATTTCTTGTCTGCAATCTAATACCAATTGAGAATTACTCTTTCAACCTCATTCACTTATAATAAAACATCATCGTCATCATTATAAACCCCTTTTGAAGAAAAATCTCTCAATTCTCTGCCACTTAGTACATGCGATTGTTTTCGGCATTTTCCAGTTTGCCTTTGAATCTTGATTTTGATCTTGCACATGGTCATTGTTCCTATATTGGTTGCCATTATATAACAAGCTGTGTCCATTGTTCATTAATCATATGCGTTACGTGTCCTGCCCATGTCCATTTCTTCAATTTCACTGTTGGTATATCATCACAAAGTATGCTAGGTTGTCGAATCTGAGCATGTGTTTTTCTGTTTCTCCAGCTAGATCCTGTCATTATTCCCTGGATACTTCTTTGCGTTGTTTGATAGTTTCGCTCAAATTTCATCGTTTGGCTGCCACATGCAATTGATGGTGAACACACTGACTAAACACTTTGCGTTTTATGCAGAATTGACTTCTCAAGACAATCTTTTGGCTTCAAAAAGTCACCCATCATTCTTGCGACCTCCTCTCGATTTCTGATCTAACTAGATATTGTTAGGCCGCACTGCTTGTACGCATTAAGTGCATACAACATATCATTGGGTAATCATGCATTTTTCTTACACAATAACGAACATATTAGCAGATAACTTTGACACATGGGTGGTTAAGTAATAAATGTACATGAAGCCAAAGAGGCCTCAAACTCCTCACCCAACTATTGAAAAAATATAAAAGAAACAAAGAAAACTAAAAACAAAGAAAGAAAAAAAATGTCAAATAAAAGGAGCACTTGCACTTAAGATGCAAGAATATAAGTGAAACCTTGAAACTGTCGCAAAATAAATAACAACCAAAACACAAAAACTAAAAAGGAAAAAAACACAGGCCAATGATGCTTCCAGACACTCGAATATTGAAATAAGGGAGCAAAAAGGCTTCAAAACGCTCATCCGGATGTTAATAAAACAGGCCAAACACACTTAAAGCAATAATTAAAATATCAAAACAAAAGTACAAAAAGCCTAAAAAGCTCTTCTGGGAGATTGAAAACATTTAGAAAATCTAAGCTTGTTGAGGATTTTTTCAAGTAAAATAACAATTATCAGCACATCCTACCTGCTTTGGTATGATGATATGTTTAACAAATCTAAAAGGCAAACCCAAGCATTATATATGCCAAATTACAAATATCTGTGAAAAGCGGTTTCTTGAGATTTTTGTATTAAAAATATGAACATCGCAATTAATTATTTCCCCTTGGTCGGATGATACACTTAACAAATCTAAGAGACACAACCCAGGATAATGTCTGCCAAATTGCAGAGCTCTGCAAAAAGTGGTTCTAGGGAAGATTTTTAAAGTAAAAATACACCAAAAATCACCAAAAGTTCTCCTTGGTCAGATGATGATAGGCCTAATAAATCTGAAAGAGATCCTAGGAGCATATCTGCCAAATGGCTCTACTATAAATAGTTGCTGAGAAGAAGTTTTTAAAGAAAATGTTAGTATCGGACAGACGGACGGACTGACGGATGGATGACGGATGAAGTCCGATTAGAAAGGCAAAAAATTAAAAATATCCAAATAATATGTATGTATGTATGTATGTAACGATAGGCCGAATCTCCGCAAGGGGGAATCGTTGTCTGAGCCAGATTTGGCCCTTTACAAGACTGGCCTAGGGTGTGTTTGTTTTTGGACGTTATTTGCAAAGGTTTAGTTGCATAAGCTGTCGATTGTATTGATGGGGAGTTTCTTTGAGTCTTCCCGTTCTGTTTAGGAATTTAACCATTGAGGGTATTGGTTATCCAAATAATAAATACCTACACCAAAAAAATTACCTTCATAAATCTGAAAAAGACTTACCCAAAGACAATACAAACATTGGCAAAACATTTATCTCAATGGATTGCATTAGTAAATAAGGTGTTACCTTCACTTTTCGTATTATGCAATCACAATTTTTAGTTACATCTGCAACAAATACTTCTTCGTAAAGTACAACATTGATAGACCCTCAGTATTGCCCAATAAAGGCTCTCAGACATGTGGTTTGAAATGAAATGTGTTGGCAGCTATTCAACACATATACACTACAATGGCCCTCGATAGTGTGAAACCTTTAAGAATCTTAAAAAATTTAAGGGTTACGATTAGACTTGCAGTTATAGTATCCCTACAAGCGATATATTCTCGATTGTATAGATACAGTAAATGCAACCATGAAACTGAATATATTTGTAATCTATATCATAATGCCCATCATGAGGAATGAAATAAGGTTAAATTTATTTGATTAAAGTGTACTTGTTAACTTAGCTGTCAAACACACTCTGGATGAATGAAAATTCCACTAGCCTAAGCCAGTAATCTAGGCTATCTACAGTTATACGTACTATATAAACTATATGTACAGTTAATAAATTACGTAGAGCACTACAGAATACAATGGTAAGGAAATCAAGAAATATTGAGAAGGAAAAAATGTTGGGAAATAGACATTAATGTAAAATGAAGAATTAGTGCAATCAGAAATACAATCTACAAGAAAGTGGCCATAGCACAAATAATAAAATATTTCTTGGATTGTATGGTGAAAGGCATGTTTAGTGAGTTTTTATTTTTAAATTGGATAACAATTGTGGATTGTCAAATGTAACTGAGAGTGTATTACAGAGGCATAGTGCAGCAGTGTAGCGGATGATCACCAAAGTTAAAACGTTTTATACGAGGAACTGCAAGTTTCAGAGAACATGAAGGGGTTAAATGTGCTAAAGGGTAAATAGAGATTGTCCAACAGCATATCCAAGATAACAACGCGTTATGGCTTCATACTCCTGTCAAAACAACCCACTCCAAGCCGAGATATTGGCTTCGTGGTCAATGCACGGCACATCCTGTCTACTGACCAACATACACAAGGTTTGTGAAAATCTTTGACGTTGGAAATCCATGTGGCTGCCCCGCTCTAAATTCTTACCAATCTGCATAAATTCCTCTCCCTATGGGAGTTTTCGTATTTGTGATATTTAAGAGGGACTCCTTTGTTTTTTCGGGTCGCCCATGTGCCTCTGAGTCTCCTTATCCTTCACTATCCGGGGAAGCAGAGACAAAAATTAAACTAGACTTAAGAACCACTACAGTCCTTAGGCACATCAAAACAATTATTTCTAAGAATCTAAACATGTCGATCATTTCAAAATAAATTAAAAATGACTGAACAACTCAGACACATCAGCTTTACTTAAAAAAAACTGATAAACATCATGCCATCACCAACCTATATGCTTTTCACTAACCTGACATGGTTATTAATTAGGTCAGTGTATCGGTCCAACAATAGCCTATGCAGTGAGTCATTCGTTCTACCTATACATACATACATACGCGGCTTTGTACTCCTAGATGCGAAATTACACCTAATAAAGTGTAATCTGATATTATTCCATTTTTCAGCTAATAATTTCAAATTACTATCGAAAAACTGTTATTATACTCGACAAAATATATGAAATACTATATATTAGACAAATAATAACTGCAAAATTATGACTTTAATTCGTGGCCATTAGATATTTGTGCATTTTCATGAGATTATTTAGAATTTCTGCCAGAAAGCTGTCCAGAAGCTTTACTCTATTAAATTATTAATTCAATGAAATTGCTTGAAAGAAATATTTAAATAAATATATTTAATCATGAATAAATACAGTCAACTTACAACAGTCTCAATATTGTTGCTATAAAAATAAATTGAATAAATTTGGAATAGCACATAGATTTTGTTTGTTATTATCGTCATCTCATGACAATGTACATTGAGCAGAGGCCTTTCTTTTATGCAAATTGGATGTCTCATATTATGCTATTGTGCTTAATATAAAATTTATAGAAAATACTATCTTCAGAGTCAATTAGACCCTGCTGGAAGATACACATATGTAGAGAGCCGTGTAATGCACAAATCCAATTGAGTTAAAATGCTAACTTGTTCTCAAAACACCAGTCAAGTTAACTTTCACCTAGTAATTCTATCATCTACCTAAAGCGCAGCCAAGCCAACTATCAATCACAATTCTCTATTACAAACCCAGTCAAGTTTACTTTAGATCACAATAGCGCCAGAAAACGAGAGTGATTTAGATCCAGCTAATGCAAACCCAGACAAATTTACTTGCTCTCACAACACATGAGCTAAGTTTCTATTTTCACTCATTAAACCTAACATTTCATCGAACTTCCCACAATGGCTCGCATGCCCGCTACAGTACCAAATGTGACCGTAATGTACTTATGGCATCACTCGTTGAATGACCCTCTCGTCACGGCATTACTGCGCTACGTTTACCCACTGATTGTAGCCCTCGGTATCCTGGGTAATGGATTCTGTTTCATCTCGATCCTAGTGCGCCGTGTCTACACAAAGTCGCCAGTCTTCACTTTCTACTTGTTTCTCGCACTCACTGACCTCATCGAGGTTATTTGTGAGACCGCCGAGATCGTTGAGGACCACGTTGGCCTCCACTGGGGTAATGACATGATGTGTAAAGTCCTGTTCTGGATCAACCATTCCGCGATGATATCGTCGTCATGGATACTCGTAGCATTAACAACATTCAGACTCTATGGCCTGATGAGACCTTTTGACCTTCGCAAGCAGAACAATACAACTGTGGCTGCAGTGATCTGCGCAGTTATCATATTGATCGTTTTCCTATTTGAAATTAACCTTTTTTGGACGCAAAGTTTAGTTACCAGCGTCATCGGTCCAGGCATGGTGGTAAGGACGTGTTTTCAACCAAACCCATCAGAGGCTGCCTTATACGCAGTGTTCTTGGGAATTATCTACAGCGCCGGACCAGGAACCCTACTAGCTCTGTTGTCCATGGGTATAATCGTTTGTTTCATCCTGAGTTACCGACGCCACAAACGTCTTCTGACATCGGATGGCATTCAGGGTGTCCAGGATGTATCCAACACCTACATTACGGCGAAGAACAGCGTAGCTATGCTACTTCCTCTGGCAATTCTACACGTTGCCTGCACTCTTCCGAACATGGTGTATCTAGCACATTATGGAGTTTTTGATGTCGATACAATCATCTTCTATGGAACAAATCGTCTACGATCCATCAACCATTCTTTTAACTTTTATATTCAGGTGATTGTGAGCCGCTACTACAGAGAGATGATGCTACCATGCTGGTCATCGAAACCGCTCTCAACCACTTTAAATACGCAACGATGATTCCCGCATCTAAATAATGAATGGTCCCGAAATCTATCAAAACACTTGTAGCCTAGCCTCTTAGATATTATACTGAAATTTCATGTATGACTTGGTTCATCATAAGCAGGAAGACGTAACTGGAATTTTTCTTGCTGCATTATTTTCTACAATAGGAAATCATCAATGGTGCCGATAACTATCAACGTGCTTGTAAAATCTTTAATAACTTTGAAATTTGAATGAAATAGTCCGTATTAAGCCAAAAGATGTAATTTTTCTTGAATTTTTTCAATGTAAGGAACTCAGTACTGGTGCTGAGAGCTATCAGGATGCTTGTAAACCGTTTGGTATATTGAATTTTGTATGACATCGTTCATTATAAGCTGGAACGTGCACCTGTATTTTTTCTCTTTGAAAATATTAGGAAATAATTAATGGTACAGCAACCCATCAACATGCGTGTAACCTACTTGATATGTTTTTTTTATGAAATAGTTCATCATAAGCTAGGAGGTATAAATGTATTTTTATCTTTGAAAATTTTTATAAAAAGGGAAATCATTAATAGTACAGAAACCTATCAAGATGGCTGCAACCTCTTTGATATGACTGATTTAATATGACATTAATTTATAGTCAGCGAGGAGACGTAGCTGCATTTTCCCTTGTTTGATTATTTTCAAAAAGAGATCTTTGATAGTACAGAGACCTATCAAAATGCCTGTAACTACTTTGATATGACTTCGATTTTGTCTGACTTTATTTCATGATAAGCGAAAAGGCATAGTTGGACATCTTTCCTGACAGTGCCATCACAATGTTCATTTTATATGGAAAACTTGGTAAGGTTCAATTTTGGTTTTATGAAATAAAATTTATGAGATAAAGTCAAAATAAAATTTGGACCGGTGTTTCTCAGGCGTAATGTGTTTTTTTTTGGATTGCTTACATGGTAATCTATTTACTCATATATTTCACAAAAAAGGTTTGAAAATGATCCTGCAACTTTTCAGCCCAAAAGCATTCTAAATGTGCAGTTTTACAAAGAGAAGTGCCACTCAAATAAACAGTATCATCCTAGCCAGATTAACTATGTGTTAAAAGTTTTTGTGGCAAAAACAATGTGAATTATTGTCTTAAGGTGAAGCTAATGAAATGAGAATTACCAAAATGTGCTGTCATAAGGCATTGTACAAATTGTCATATGATCAGCCACAATGTTCACAGGTAAGTAAAAAGTATCTGATAAAAAACTCATATTTTACCTGATGAACTGTCGGTATAAACCTAGTTTATTTATTAGAGGATATATATTCACTCATTTATTCTTTAGCGTTTGATTTTAGTTTCTATTCGTTTTGGCATTTGTTCATATTTCACCTTGGACAGTAAATATCTCCTTTTGGTATCAACTCTTTAAATTTTGATTTTCTGCGATGCTCATAGTATATACAGTAATTGGCTAAAATTTTACAGTTTTTTTATGGAATCCTCCCATGATCTTCAGTTTGAAGTTCGCGTGAAATACCCGACTCAAAAAAATCACACACAAAAGTACTAGACTTCCCTTTGTCCCAATTCCCCTCATAGTGGCTCCCCTGACAGTGGCTCACTTTGTCCCCATTTGGTTCATCTTCACTTTCCTCTTTGAACTATGTAATTCGTCATTGCCATCTTTAACTTGTTGCTTTAAGTTCGGATTAAACTTCAAAATATCAAATTTCTTCGGTACTCTTTTTTGATAAAAATTACCAAGTTTCAGATGCTTTCTAAGATTACAAGTCATTATAATATCCTCTATATAATTTTTTGCTTTTGAAGTAAACCCCAAATGTTTCTGCACACTTATTTGTCTACTGAAAATATTTTCTCATATGAATAAAACAAAATTTCTCAGTGTTTATAGTAGTGAAATTCAATTGACAAAAATTTCTTGTTACAGTGTATTAATTAACAATAGAAAAATATTTTTTTATATTAATCCATATATTCCAATGAGTACCTTCATAAATCAAAATTCCTATAGCTTAACAATCTTGAATTCCTTCATATAAAATCAAATTTAAATCTTAATTCTAAGCAGGGGATAATGGTATTCTTTTACTATTTTAATAGTTACTTGAGAATAGGCTGGTTGCTAGAACTATTCTGTGAGGCCTGTGATCCTTTACAAGGCAAGCGTAAAAATGTGTTGAACACGACAAATTTATTAGCGTCACTTGAAAGTGGTGGGGAGGGTGAAAATGCCTACTGTAAAAAACCCACCTGCCCTGTGTGGGTAGACAATTGAGTTCTTCCCATGCACGCCACTTATTCCAAACATCTACAGACGATCCACATGTCACACTATGCTAGCTCTACGGTAGTTGATTAACAGTGGAATAATAACATAGTGGGGAGGTAGGCGACATGGAGACCAACCATTCATATAAGAGTATCTGAAACAGCCATATCAGTAGAAAAAACCCAAAAAGGACTACACCGCAAGGGCCACCCAGACTCAGATGAACACAGGGGTTTAAGGTGCATTCTCCCCAAAACAAATACTACGGGTAGTATATTGGCTAGACCTGCAAGTAAACCAGTGACTCGTAGATCCAAATCCAAATGCTCTAACCACTACGCTAACTGCCCACCACTGTATCAATAATTCATTATAAATTATTTCAAAATTGGTAGGGTGATTTATTATACCAAACGAGTTTTTTACATTTTCCAATTAAATTTTTTCAAATTCCTTGGTGGCAACATCAATATACAAATATCCATTTATAATACTTAGATTAAAATTTGTATTTTCTGACATTGAAAATAACGGAAAGAACACTTCTTTACTGTTTTAACGGTAAAAGAAAAGTTTCAAATAACTGTTTTATTACCATCACTCAAACGAAAAGGCATAAATTAGAATTTTTTTAAGTTCTTAGTGTATCACATTTCAATTTTGAATATAAATATTTTTAGGTTTCTCATTTACAGTGAATCCTATTTAAAAAATTAAATTTTTGAGTGTCTTTGATAACTCCTTTTACAGAGAATAAGCCAGAAGTTAAATTCAAATATTCAAAACCATAAAATACAGTTGTAAGTTGAAATATTCTACCAGTTAATCCATCACTAGTTGCACTTGTTAATCCATCACTATATGCACCTGTTTTCTGTTTTTATTGAAATAGCAACAGTCTGGTTTTAAACTCGGCATTTTTGTTATCATCCCTTTTTCTACTTATGACATCTGCTTGAATATTTGATTTTATATATAATTTAAAATATAGAATGCCAGAGATTCCAGTCCTTTTTACTCCAAAACTATGCATATATCATAAGTAATAAATTTAATAGTAAATTTTTCAACAATATTGGAATATTATTCATCATTTATACACAGAAATCCGTTTTAAATATTTTTTCCATCACTATTTTTCTGATTTCCCATCTGTTTTTTAAAATCCTGCATCTAAGCCATTTTTAATAAAGGTTTTACATATCTTATCTCATTAAAATTTAATCTAAATAATACTCTACTTCACAATCATACTACCCAAATCACCCATGTCATGCCGCGGGTAACTAAATTTACATTTTTCAAGACACTGGTGATCAATGTCCATTTATTGATTCATCTGTAAAGAAATATTATAGTTTTTATATTAATTTATGGAAAAAAAATCATTGAGAACATCATTTATTATCATACCAATCCCGAATTCCTTTTTCCATCACATAATATATGAATATATTCAGCGTTCTTAGTCTCCTATTCTCCGGGTTTCTACTCATAAATGCTGCATTTCTATTGTTAATTTTCGATAAAAAAGTCCAAGAGCTAAACATGAACGTACCTAAAAAATACATAATTTATTTACATTTAATGACCATGAACGACTCGCTAAGGATGTCTCAAAAACCTTGGGAGAAGTTCCATTACAACGCAGCCACACCCAAACAGACAGGATAACAGCTTTTTGGTAATGACGTCGATCTTCAAACCCTGGCAGTTCTATAACAAAGCCACCCGTACATAGACTGGATTACAGCATTATTATACTGAGTAGATAGTGTAGCTCAGAAACTTTTTCCAACATCGTTCAATTATACTAGTTTTTAACACATTCCAATTTTCATTGGAAATGAAATATGTTTTATCACATTTAATGTGATATAACATTTCATGGTATAAGTTTCATTCTCTATTATATTATTTGTTTCTAAATCATAGAAGTTCTTCCAACTTGGAGAATATTCTATTCTTTTTCATTTTATTTTCTATTTTAT
>WURV02183728.1:0-13020 GCA_011762755.2 Epimenia babai | reverse complement strand
CATCATAAACTAACAGGCGTGGCATCATAAACTAACAGGCGTGGCACCATGGCACAAATGACACCCCCGCCGTACACACAGACACTGCATCATAAACGAACAGGCGTGGCATCATAAACTAACAGGCGTGGCATCATAAACTAACAGGCGTGGCACCATGGCACAAATGACACCCCCGCCGTACACGCAGACATTGCATTAACGCTATAACACACTATGCTCTAAGATGTCAAGACGCACTACCCTCAGACGCACTACCCTCAGACGCACTACCCCCAGACGCACTACCCCAAGACGCACTACCCCCAGACGCACTGCCTTCAGACGCATTACCATCAGATGTATTACCATCAGACGCACTACCCTCAGACGCACTGCCTTCAGACGCATTACCATCAGACGTATTACCATCAGACGCGCTACCCCCAGACGCACTGCCTTCAGACGCACTGCCTTCAGGCGCATTACCATCAGACGTATTACCATCAGACGCACTACCCTCAGACGCATTACCATCAGACGCACTACCCTCAGACGCATTACCATCAGACGCATTACCATCAGATGCACTACCCCCAGACGCACTGCCTTCAGACGTATTACCATCAGACGCATTACCATCAGACGCATTACCATCAGACGCACTACCCTCAGACGCATTACCATCAGACGCACTACCCCCAGACGCACTGCCTTCAGACGTATTACCATCAGACGCACTACCCTCAGACGCATTACCATCAGATGCACTACCCCCAGACGCACTGCCTTCAGACGTATTACCATCAGACGCACTGCCTTCAGATGCATTACCATCAGACGTATTACCATCAGACGCACTACCCTCACACGCATTACCATCAGACACACTACCTTTAGACGCACTACACTCCAGCACAGTTAATGATAACATACTCACCTGTAATACACATAACTACAACACATTGGTCCACACTCAGTGAACCACAATAAGCTCAACTCACCACTTCATGCCTTTGTAGTTGATCTTCTTCACCTCAGTCTCGATCTGTAACGCCAGTTCACGCGTCGGCGTCATGATCAACACATTCGGGCCCAGCTGTCTCAATTTTTGACTGCGTGTCATGGTCACATCATTGATACAACGCAGGGGAGATAACCCTTTGTCCAACTAATTACATAAATAAAACTTCATATATAATCCACGTCAGCGTTGCAGTGGTTAAAAAGTTTTTGGGTTGAAATCCGCAAAAACTAAGATCTTACCAGTGCCTCCCACTACTGAAGATCAGCAAAATTTTCATGCCTGAATATTGAGAAAAATTTGTCTGTACCTGGCTAATTGTAAATTTCGCATTATAACAATGCAATTTTGTGTGATAATAATGAAGTTTTATAATAATAAGAATGAAGTTTTATAATAATAATAATAATAAAGTTTTATTTTAAGTGCCATATAATCCCTTAGTCATCGTGACAAGATGATGCCTACGACACTTTACAATATTAATAAATCGAGTATATCGCAAAAAAACAAATAATGACATGGAACAATGGATGACTCTAGAGTTACACTAGGCCTGATATAATGGTAAAGAAAAAACTATATATACACAAGTTTGGAAAAGTGAAATCAAGATGATCCAGGATCACATAGTAATGCCGAAAGATATAATTTTCAGAATGTGTAAGTGTCGATGGGTATGCAAAACAATTTATTGCTGTGGAATGTTAAAGCTATGCATAAGCATGAGTGAAGAGCAGAGTCTTGAGTTTTGATTTGTGTGGGGAAGCCATGTGGTTCTACAATGACTGGTGTAATGACCCCAATTTATCAGGTTCCATCATAAATAATTTTGATCATTACCAGCTCTGTTATAGCAATGATTGATCACTTTAAAACTGGAGAAGCAGTTAGTCGAGTGGTAGCACTGGACTTATATCTTAAAGGTCGCAGGTTTCAACCCACGCACCGGCTGGCATTTCTGGGATGAACCTAAGCAAGCCTCATTCTGCTCCGATTGCTGGAGTTAACCGATCTCTAAAATAGGTGGACGTTTAATATCATCTTTGATGGGTGATGTGCAGATTTCAAACGTATGGTATTAGCACTGAATAAATTTCATCGTAAACCGCAGCCTAGCAGCTCGATTGGAAGATTTTTGGGATTTATAAATGTTATACTTTACCTTTTAACCGTCAACCAGCATTAAAAAAAGCATTAATACCTCAAAAGCCTACCTCTGAAATTAGCTAGATATAAACTATGGCTATAAACTTGCCATAAATGTTGTAAAATCATGATAAATTGTTAAGAGTATGTGCGTATGGCGGACTTACTTGCTTTGCCCATCAATGTGAATGAGGGCAGGGAGGAGAAATGCTAGTGTCTTTCCAGTACCAGTCTGTCAAGGAACAAAGACAAAAGTTCACATCACGCAGTACATTGAGAGTAGATTAGAGAGTAGAAAGGAGATACCAGTGACGGGTCAGTATAAGAGTACATTAGTCATGTGAGATACCGGTGATGGGTCAGTATAAGAGTACATTAGTCATGTGAGATACCGATGATGGGTCAGTATAAGAGTACATTAGTCATGTGAGATACCGGTGATGGGTCAGTATAAGAGTACATTAGAGAGTATAGAGGAGATAACAGTGACGGGTCAGTATAAAAGTACATTAGTCATGTGAGATACCTATGATGGGTCAGTCAGTATAAGGAAAGATTAGTCATGTGAGATACCGGTGATGGGTCAGTTAGTATAAGGAAAGATTGGTCATGAGAGATACCGGTGATGGGTCAGTTAGTATAAGGAAAGATTTGTCATATGAGATACCGGTGATGGGTCAGTTAGTATAAAGAAAGATATGTCATGTGAGATACCCATGATGGATCAGTTAGTATAAGGAAAGATTAGTCATGTGAGATACCGGTGATGGGTCAGTTAGTATATGGAAAGATTTGTCATGTGAGATACTGGTTTATGGTACACCAAGTTCGATTTTGAACTGCATTCCTTTTATTTCTAGTTACACATAGTAACCATAAATTCGTAAAGAGTCTTGGATAGCAAAAAGGGCACTAAAAGTCAATAAAATTTCATTACCGGTGATGGGTCTGTCAGTATGAGACAAGCATACACTCCTGAGATATTAGTGATGGGTCAGTAAAATAGTAGATTACAGTCATGTGAGATACCGGTGATGGGTCAGTATTAGAGAAGATACCTTCATGAAAGATACCTAATGGGTCAGTATAAGCGTCAGACATTTTTAACGAAAATAATTTCCTGATAAATAAAAAGAAATTACCCTAGTGAGAAAACACAGCTCACGTAAACAAAACTTCAGGTAGACATGTTTACCTCACATTCAACGGTCTGGTACAGAGCTCATAACAGACTTCGGTCTGGTTGCTAAAATGCAAAAAATCGGTTGCATTTCGTCCAACAGCTTCCGTTGCCCGTGGTAACCCGTATCAAACAAACTCATCAGAATCATAGCAGACGATAACATGACGAGTATAGGCGTAACTTGACTCACGCCAGTTTGTTTTGCAAAGAAACCAACCGGTGTTCGTAATGAAAAAACAGACGCCTGGTGACATTTGCAACCGTTATGCCCGTTTAAAAAACTGCTATGGTTACCTGAGCGATTCCGATGAGATCCAGGCCACTCAACAAAATCGGCCACGCCTGCATCTGTGGTGTATCAACAAAAAAATCGTACTAAAGTCTATTGAATAACATTTAATTAGAAAGTAGAACCAAAACCTCGCGTTTTCCTTTTTATTATTAAATAAATCCACAACACGAAATGCATCGGTACGACCGATGGGCTGAAATATCAAGTAAATCCTAAACAGCAACCCATCTCACATCCAGAATTACGGACCTTTGCAGGTAATGTTGTAAAGCACCAAATTGGTCACTTAGACGTCTTCGGTTGTGAGCCTCTGGGGGCATATTTTTTGTAACCACTCTAGCTACAGTTCATTAACACTCAACTAACTTGTTTATTATCGTATTATGTTTCGAGTATAAGCTGCCAGAATACCTCGCTGCGGTCCATCTAAGAGTCACTAACTATATAACAAAGAGTTGTATAAAGTCGACACGTATTTGGTGCAAGCCTCATCAAAAAATCAATTACGATAATTAAATTTTCTATCGACTTTTGAATTTTAACCTAACGCTTAAGTTAATCACAATTACGTTCATTACGTATTACGTATAATTACATATAAGATAATACAGCCATACCTGGATTGGGCTTGGTTTCACAAACTGCTGGTTGTATATTTGCTCCAATATCAAAGCTGGAATAGAGAAAATTGACTACTGACAAGTACACTGACTTATCAACAATAGACGTGGCGTGACCGTGAGCAACGCAGTAAACAATATGTGAGCTTATACATTGTCATACGGATGATATATTTCTGATTTTATCATGTACACTTCATCTTGATAATAAATTTTTTATCGTGTTTATCATATTGGCTTCGCCATGTTTATTTCAAAGATTTTAAATAAAGGTTATTCCCAATAAATTCCTCAAGTATACTCGTATTTATCATGTATATCTCGGCGTCTTACGTATTTTATTTAGCATCTTGCATACTTCATGTTTATCTACATTAGGTATACCTCATTTTCATAAGGTATAGTTCATCTTCATTGGGTATACTTCTTTTTCATTAGGTATACTTCATTTTCATTAGGTACACTTCGTTTTCATTAGGTACACTTCATTTTCATAAGGTATACTTCTTTTCCATTAGGTATACTTCAATTTCATTAGGTATAGTTCATCTTCATTGGGTATACTTCATTTTTATTAGGTAAACTTCATTTTCATTACGTATACTTCGTTTTCATTAGGTATACTTCAAGATGTGAACAAGTATTCATCATCATGTTCACCTTGTATACTTCGTGTTTTTGTAAACTTCAAACATGGAAGGGTCTTCATTGTCATGTTTATCTCGTATACATCTTGTTCAGCACGCACATATTATCATGGCCATCATGTATACTTCACTAAGTTTATCATTTAAACTTCATCCTGAGATTATATATGCACAAAATATTGCAAGGGTCACGAGACAAACCAAATGGCAGTAGTAACGAATCTAATGGTGTATTACGTACGGTATTTGCTGAAAGCATGTTCAAACACCAGAATGGGGTTAGGAATCTTTCCCTTCTTCTCTTCATGGAGATTGACAACCTGGATATTGTTGTTCAATTCTCTGTAAATAAACCACATGGAAAAATTGATATATTGTAGGTCATAAGTTAACAGCAAGGGAAATAAATGTGTATTTAAAAAAAAAACTGTCAAATGCTTCTAATATGCTTAAAACAACAGTGCAAGGAGGCCATCTTGATATCAGAATGAGAAGACAAGGAGAACACCTGACATCAAAAACAAGAGGCCAAAGAGACCTGAAAATACCAATTATGATACCGAAACGAGAAAATACAGATTTGTGGATAAACCTTGGCTTAAATCACCTCAAATTGCCTAATGAGAGATGCCCTAAACAAATCTCAATAAGACCTACACAAACATTGTCTGCCAAATGGGAGACCTTGGCACTGAGCGGACATGGAGATAGCTTTTCAAATAAAAAGTCGATAGAAATTATCCTCATTGCTCCCATGACGAGATGCTGAACAAATCTGAATGATACTGACCCTGACATTACCTGCCGAATGGCATACCTCCGCGATGAAGGGTTCTCGAGAAAAAGAGTTTTGTAAAAAGTGAAAATACAAACATTGACACAAGTTACCTCCCCTTTGGAAGGGTAACCAAGGACAGTATTTGCCAAATAGCAGACCTCTGCAATAAGTCGTTCTTGAGATAGAAATTTTCAATAAAAAATACAATCGACATAGGTTACCTCCTTTTGCTGCAATGACTATACCGTTAACAAATCTAAAAGAGACCACCCTAAGGATAATATTTGCCAAATAGCAGACCTCTGCTGTAAGCGGTTCTTGATGAGAAAATTCACATCGGTGAAATTATTTCCTCTAGCTGCGATGATGATACCATGAACGAATCTCGAAGAGACTAACCCAAGGATATTTGCAACATGGCAGACCTTTTTAAAGGAAAAATGCGAACATTGACACAAGTTACTTCCCCGAGCGGCGATGATGATACTATGAACAAATCTAGAAGAGACCTCCCCTCGGACAATATCTGCCAAATGGCAGAACTCTGCGATAAGTGGTTCTTGAGAAGTTTTTATTAAAGAAAAAAATATGAACACCAGTAGAAGTTACCTTCCCTTGTTGCGAGGACGATACTATGTAGATATCTAGAAGAAGCCAACCCAAGGACAATATCTGCCAAAGGGCATACCTCTCCTCTACGATAAGCAATTCTTGAGAAGATTTTTTAATGAAAATACAAATACAAACATCGGCAGAAGTTACCTCCCCTTGCTGCGATGATGATACTATGAACAAATCTATAAGAGACCAACTCAATATCTGCGATAAGCGGTACTGGAGAAAATTCTGAAAAAAATTTTAACATCGTATGGATGGACGGACGGATGGACAGACGTCGGACGAACTCTGATCATGAGTTCAGGTAAGCTAATAATCACACTTCAGCGCTCAGTTGGTGGAGTATCACACCATTCATCTGGTAGTCATGGGTCCAGACCTATAGACGACATGGATTTTTTCAGATTATTTCTCTGTAATTCTAACACAAAATCTCATTTGCTAGATACCAAATTTCCAATAAGTTGAAAATAAAGATGACAAAAAGTCGCTACACCTGTGGTGAAATAGCTATAGTCAGTAACAAAATATCCACCCCCATGAAGGTGAGCTAAGTGGCAATGATGGGGCTCCCAACCCAGCTACTATAGATATTCGTGGCCTGCAGTAAGTCTTTGAATTTTATGCTTCCGAGAAGTGACAGCATGAGCTCATTGGTGTTTCCCACCCACCTGATCATGGCCACGTCTTCTGGGTACATATTCGAAACCTCCGGGTCTTCAAAGTAGAAATTCTTCTCAATGGGAGGCATGTCTGTAACAATCAACGCATCTAAATCATGACACGTGCGATACAAGAGTGATGTGTCATCTGTAACAATGATTCTACATCATGACACGTGCGATACAAGAGTGATGTGTCATCTGTAACAATGAATCTACATTATGACACGTGCGATACTTAATGCAAAAATCATATTCAGTACTAATTTCTTATGAAAGATCCGTGCCCCCAGGTGAGTACCTTGAAACTTCTCAAGGTCAAATTGTTCTTTGTCCTTGAGTACCGCGCCCCAGTTGATTCGGGGACGCTCGGTGGGCTGCTCCTCGCTGCGACTTGTGACTAAAACACAACAATCGAGTCAGCACCAACGTGATTTCTAGTCAAGCATCCTACCAGAACATTCAATTATCAAACTATCAAATCATACCAGACAAGGGGGGTAACTCTCGCTCGCAAGGATGACAATGGCGCCGAACAAAAAACAACAGATTACTGGCCATACCGATTTCTTAACACAGACGACGTAGTGACATGAGGCGACTATAGCGTGAAACATGAATGATTTATTTAATTTGGCAGCCACGATTTCTTAACGCAGACGACGTAGTGACATAAGGCGACTATAGCGTGAAACATGAATGATTCATTTAATTTAGGAGCCACAATTTCTTAACGCAGACGATGTAGTGACATGAGGCGACTATAGCGTGAAACATGAGTGATTCATTTAATTTAGCAGCCACAATTTCTTAACGCAGACGATGTAGTGACATGAGGCGACTATAGCGTGGAACATGAGTGATTCATTTAATTTAGCAGCCACGATTTCTTAACGCAGACGACGTAGTGACATGAGGCGACTATAGCGTGAAACATGAATGATTCATTTGATTTAGCAGCTACAATTTCTTAACGCAGACGACGTAGTGACATGAGGCGACTATAGCGTGAAACATGAATGATTTATTTAATTTGGCAGCCAGAGTAGTATACTTTAGAAAGGGTCAGCCTGCAATTTTCCAGCGCATCATTTAAACAAACTTTGCAATTCCGTGGTAACAATGTGATTTTAGTCATAATTACAGAACAAATTTTGTTTATCGAGTAATTCTACAAAAGTAAAACCACTAAATAGTATATACTAGACACAATATTCTAGCTAATATCATACCATTTAATAGAAAAATTCTCTTAATATATAGCCACATTGACAGACTGTGATTAAGTTTAAAAAATAATTTATGTTTCAGCTATTACCATATTCCATTACAATCTTCCCTGAAACCAGAACAATTGTCATATAATTTATATTAGTGGCTAAAAATAAGGGAGTAAGGGTAATATCTAGGAATAAGGAATAATTAACTGTAATTCTCTAAGAATAAGGGAGATAACGGTAATTCTCTAACAATAAGGGAGATAACGATAATTCCTACACTGCGATTCCAATATTGACGGTGGTTTGTTGCGCGGTGGTCTGTCATCGCTGATGATTTCTTCGATCATCTCGCGAGCCTGACGCGCCGCCTCCGTAGACCCACGCAGGTGGATGGTGACCTGCATGTCTGGGTTGGGCGTTTTGTCAATCTGGGCAGACAAGCGTACGGCATAATGTCGCCGTAAATAAAATAAATTCAGGGCCAGTGATAAAGTTGTCACAGGTGAAACGTGGACGGGTTATAGGTGGATATGTTGAAGGTGAAGTAATCACAGGTGAAGAAATATTCAGGTGAAGATGTTATAGGTAAAGTGGTTTTTGACAAAGTGGTTTTAGGTGAAGTGGTTATAAGTGAAGTGGTTATAAGTGAAGTGGTTATAGATGGAGTGGTTTTGGGTGATGTGGTGATAAGTGAAGTGGTTTTGGGGTGAAGTGATGATAGGTGAAGTAGTTATAGGTACAGTGGTGATAGGTGAAGTAGTTATCGGTAAAGATGTTATAGGTGAAGTGGCAATAGGTGAAGTAGTTATAGGTAAATATGCTATAGGTGAAGTGGCAATAGGTGAAGTAGTTATAGGTAAAAATGTTATAGGTCAAGTGGTGATAGGTGAAGTAGTTATCAGTAAAGATGTTATATGTTAAGTGATAATAGGTGAAGTGGTTTTGGGTGAAGTGGTGATAGGTGAAGTAGTTATAGTTATCTTGTTGCGATTTCTTGCGCTAGTCAATACGGCATTAGAGGAGTGCTCTATTGTGGCAATTTCTTTGCAAATTTAGCCGCAGGTGTACAGGTACTCAGCGTGACAGTCAGGTGATCACATTAGTCCATACACTAAAAATACTACCACAAATGGTGGCTTGTAAGCCGGTAGATGTCGAAACCATTAAATTAGTTGATGCCGACGGAGCACAGGCTATTTGATGAGATGTGACGAACTCAAACGGTCATAAGACCACAATGAAATCTGGAGCATGGCATGCTATGGCTGGCTGTGATGACAGCAGCAGTTAATTTGATGTCACTATAGGAATCACTTGAATCCAAAGGTGTAGTGGTGATAGGTCGAGTGGTAACAGGTGAAATGGTGATAGGTCGAGTGGTAACAGGTGAAGTGGTGATAGGTCGAGTGGTAACAGGTGAATTGGTGATAGGTCGAGTGGTAACAGGTGAAGTGGTGATAGGTCGGGTGGTAACAGGTGAATTGGTGATAGGTCGAGTGGTAACAGGTGAAGTGGTGATAGGTCGTGTGGTAAACGGTGAAGTGGTGATAGGTAGAGTGGTAACAGGTGAAGTGGTGATAGGTCGAGTGGTAACAGGTGAAGTGGTAATAGGTCGAGTGGTAACAGGTGAATTGGTGATAGGTCGAGTGGTAACAGGTGAAATGGTGATAGGTCGAGTGGTAACAGGTGAAGTGGTGATAGGTCGTGTGGTAACAGGTGAAGTGGTGATAGGTAGAGTGGTAACAGGTGAAGTGGTGATAGGTCGAGTGGTAACAGGTGAAGTGGTGATAGGTCGTGTGGTAACAGGTGAAGTGGTGATAGGTCGTGTGGTAACAGGTGAAGTCGTGATAGGTCGTGTGGTCACAGGTGAAGTGGTGATAGGTCGAGTGGTAACAGGTGTAGTGGTGATAGGTCGAGTGGTAACATTGAAGTGGTGATAGGTCGTGTGGTCACAGGTGAAGTGGTGATAGGTCAAGTGGTAACAGGTGAAGTGGTGATAGGTCGAGTAGTAACAGGTGAAGTGGTGATAGGTCGAGTGGTCACAGGTGAAGTGGTGATAGGTCGTGTGGTAACAGGTGAAGTGGTGATAGGTCAAGTGGTAACATGTGTAGTGGTGATAGGTCGAGTAGTAACAGGTGAAGTGGTGATAGGTCGAGTTGTAACAGGTGAAGTGTTAAATTCTTCGGGGAGAGGGGTTGAAAGTTGAAATTTTGCATATACACAATATATTTTCCTGCACCTTGCCTCATATGAAATATGCAATATTTTTACGTTTATGCACCGAGTAAATTTGTGTAAATCCCATCCTACAGTACATACAAATATCTTACCTGGACATTGACTCCACTCGTCTCTTGTATCTCTCTGATGCGTCTGCCTCCCGTACCTGAAATTGGAGTAAATCATCTGATTTGTGCAATATATGATAACAACAACCTCTTCAAAAACAATATCTTGCCAGTGTCTGATATATATATATATATAGATATATCAAGATATATAATAAATTGCTCTTGATTTACAAAAATGTCAATATATCGTGATAGTATTTATTTTAAACGAACGCTGATATTGCAAACTGTATTTATCTTACAAGACTGTCAATATAATCAATTGTATTTTTTCTACAGGAAAGTAAATACAATAAATGGTATTTATTTTACAAGACTGTCAATATAATCAATTGTATTTTTTCTACAGGAAAGTAAATACAATAAATAGTATTTATTTTACAAGACTGTCAATACAATAAATTGTATTTATTTGACAAGACTGTAAATAGAATTAATTGTATATACTTTACAAAACTGTCAATACAATAAATTGTATATACTTTACAAGACTGTCAATACAATAAATTGTCTCAGCATACAGATGACCCTGGTTCAATTCCCGCTCTACTCAGTATACTACCTGTTGCTTTTTTGGGGAGGGGGGAGCAGAAAGCATATTAAACTCCTGGGCCCATGGGGGTCTGGGTAGCCTTCTAACGTGGCTATGATTCAGGTGTTCTATGGATGGTCTCTATATCACTTACCCACCAGCTATGTTGTCATCCCATTGTAAATAACCATTAACTATCATGGACTTAATAATAATGATAAATTATAATAATAAAGCTTTAGAGGTTAGGTCGTTGGACGTGTATCTAAAGAAAGGTCAAATAAGTCAATTACAGCTCACGCCACTATAAAACATTTCGTGTGCCTCATTCCCGGTCTATTCAGGAAAGTCTGGATAGCCCTAGTAATGTGGTAAGATCGGAATCGGACTTTTTTCCTCTGGAGTGGCGATGCTTCAGACACCCTACAGGTCATCTCAAATGTCCTTAGCTCATCGCTAAATCGTCACCTCAGTGACAACATATGTGGCCTGTATGTAGGGAGCATTAGCGGGAATGAATAATGACCAACTGTCTGCCCACGTGGTTTCCCACTACAGTTTTCCCCCACACCCCCCCCCCCCCCTTATAAGTGAAGCAAATCACTTTGTCACGTTAGCCACATAAGGTGACACTGTAAAAATAGTTTTTTTCTGTGCATTTCTTTATAACAAATCCTCTCTAAGATACAATACACCAAACCAAATTCACGTAATCACAGTATCGTCATGAAGTTAACTATACTTAACTAACCAATGATACGTCCGACCATGTCGCTGGGAACCATCATTGTGTCAGAATTGCCCTGTACGCCGTTAAACACAGGCTGTCGTGATTCCTTAATTATCCCTCGGCCAAAACCCCGCCCGAAGCCTCCCCGATTAGCCGGCGCTACCCCCGGGGCGTTATCTTGCGCTGCGTTGCGATCGCGCCAGTTCCTATTTTGTGACCACTGATTGGAAGCATTGTCACCGGCCCATGATCGCGTGGAGCGGTCTGTTGTTGATACTCTAATATGTGGAGTGACATCAGGTTGTGGTCTGACGGGCGTGATTCCCGTCCGTATTTCCTCGTCCCAATCCTCATCGCCCATATTCAAGTCATGTGACACCGGTAGGGTTAAAGGTCAGGTCAGAGTATCCACACCACGATCTTACTACTGCTGCTCAAAAACAGATTTCATTCAGTATAACATATATAAATTTATTCTAAACCATTAAAAATATTTTAAAAGACGCTGCTGGGCCCAGAATTCCTGCCACCGTGCAACCTGGAAATATTCACAATATTGATGGCTATGAAACGGCGGTGTTAACAGGGGCGTATATGATTACAACATCAGCTGGAGTCTCTCACACAAAAATTATAGCTCATGTACTGAAATGTTTATAATAACCACTTCGAATTTAATTAATTAATATCATCCATTGACCTAGTTTCAGTCAAGACCCTCCACTCGATCAACCATCAAGTTTTACAATGGCGAAAATATTAAGACATTGAATTGTGACTAACTAATCGGGCTAACACTGCGGTTAAATACTTCTGTAGAGAAAAAAATGCCTGATACATTAACAGTTTGGATGATCAAAATATTGAAATTGTTGAATTTACACCAAGAATATTTTTACATTTGAATTTCCTTCCATGTACCGTTGTCTGTCAATATACCGTGTTTTTGTTCTTTTCACAAAAAGATGAAATATAGGGTATAAAAAATACGTAGGTGTAGCCGTGTTAGTCTATGTATGTGAAGAACAGAAGGAAAAGATGGTAGCACCTTATGACAGTAACAGAAGTTTATTGGAAAATTTATCTGAGTGTGCTAAAGTGCTTGAGTCGCATCAATGAAGTTCATATGGATATATAATAATAATAATAATACATTTCTTTGGGAGGCGCCCTAATAACTAGTATGTCTCTAAGGCGCCTATATACATTTCGTGTGATAACTAATTATATTGTAT
>WURV02183717.1:0-13023 GCA_011762755.2 Epimenia babai | reverse complement strand
TATTTACATTTCCAGTACTGTATTATGAGTAAAAGTTCGCCTCGTCTTATAAACGGGTCAACGCTAAAATTGACTCTCGTGTTTCTAAAGTCAGGGGGTCGTCTTATAAGTGAGTCGCCTTATAAGCGACTATATACCGTAATTAAAGTGAACAATGAAGTGAATGTCTGGGTTGCAGAACCGCCAATTCTACTGGGACCTTCACTTTACTATCATCAGTGAGGATGTTGTTTACAGTTGAATTTCAAAAACGTCAAACAATCATCTCTAATCATTTCAACGTATACCTCATCGCTACCCAAATTGTAATTTATTTACGTTAAATTTATTTATAAATCGCATAAACATGTCATAATATGCCAAACAGTCCATCAAAGTCACGTATCGGATGCTCACTTTGATTATTATCAAAAATCACATGCCGCCAAACCATTGAATAGCCGGTGTGGTACAGTTACAGTTAGATCCCCCACGCTGAAGATAATACAGTTTTCTCTCGATTATCTGACACCCATTAATTTTTCCCGGTACTCGCATATCCGTTGGCATCGAAGGGAACACAGTTTGTATGATTTTTCTGTGCTGAATCTTGACTTTGTGTTCATATACATTGTATATACGATATGTTTGACTATCATTACTACTTTTTTAAATTTCTGTATTGTATATTTGTGCTAAAAAAGGTTTAATATATCGAACTTACTGGGCACGGGCTGCGATCCGTTTACATTTTTTAGTCGTTGCGGAACAATCGCAACTAAATTTGCCCCGTTGAAGATAACAAACATACCGCTATCGTCATTACTGGGTGCGGACTACGATCCGTGAATTCTTTACAAAAGGACTTTCTCCGATTATACGAGCGATATTTCCCACCATTTCGTTATTTGTTTGATAATAGTTACCATGAATGACAGGGGGTTTACCACCATCGCGATAAAATGCGGAAGGCGTTGTAACGACGCGCGTATTACCATCAAATCAAAATTTCAAATGTACCGCAATATAGTGCTTTTCAATTAAACGCAATTAATCGCTTCGTGAATGTCTACATGAGCCGGATATCGCGTGCTATTTTCACTGCGTCATACTGACTTCGACATAACTACATAGTTTTCTGACTCCTACCAAAGTAATTTACACGTCAAATATGAAAACCATTTTCCTGCGATGGCGAAATTTGACAGGAATGCCTCGCCATAGTTCGTCTGGGGCAATGACTTTCGCAACCAACCGATATGTGTCGTACGCGTAATCATGCGTTTCTCTACCGTTAGCGAACTAGACATAGACACAGCCGCGTCTATTCGCCTTCTCGTGCCGTATCAATCAAGTGATGCGGAGAAGATACAGACGTTGAACACAAGCTGGTGATCTCGTGTCAGGTGCTTAATAAAACGCATCCCAACCGTTTGCCGTCTAGAAGTCGTACTCATGATCTCTCATCTTCGCGCTGAAGTCGAAATAGTTTATCGAAAAATCAAATCCAATTTTCTTTTCGCGAGATTATAACCGTGACACTTTACACCTGGCAATTACCGCCGGTCGTAAACTCTACCAAATGCCATCAAGTACGTTCTATGATGTAGACGAAACAAGATGAAAAGCAAAAGACTGACGGGGGTTTAGGACTGAAAAAAGAAATATACGAAATAACCTGGCGTGTTCAGCTGCAGCTATTTCTGCTTTCTATAGCTCGGCAGTCATCCCCGGATATTTGCAAAACCTCATACTAGAGCATGCGCATTTTTTTCATTTATAATGCCCAACGCTTTATGATATTCACGACATATTTAGCAGCAGAACCGCAAATAAATCATACTTGAACTTAGTTATGGCAAAATCTAACAGAGAAATTATACTATACCACTTTTCCAGACGAAGCAAGTGAAACACACAATTGGTATTCGCCTGAATTCGACGCCCTTATCTTCCTGTTCGTGAGTCGGCGTTCTATTAAATGATTTATTATTTTCGATTACGGAAATAATTGGGTAATAAAAACCCGTCAATTTTCGTAAAGTAATATAAGGCTGTCCGATGCTAACGCGTTGATAACATCAAGGAAAATCGATTTTTTCTCGATAATCGAAGGCGCATCCCAATAACTGCCTTTTTAGGCTCGTCATTTGGTTTTAAAGTTATTTGATCGATGGACGAGTGCGGCGAATGGGTGAATGACGGTTGTGCAATCTAAATCATGACAATATTCGTGCTTCGCGTTTTATCAAGACAGCAACATAACACGCGTTTATATGTACTTTGCAGGTGGTCGATAGGCACACTGCAGGTATTATATATGTACATGCCTCGCTGTAACGACATCAGGAATCCTTTTAGCATGCTTTGATTTGTGCATGAAAAACTGTCACCCCTGACATCCATTACCATAATAAAACATACCATAAAGACAACCATAACTTCACCGGTGTAATCGTAAGAAGTTTGAAAACGCCGATTCGTTATTCTGTAGTCAGGGATTACGGAACCCGTGTGTGGTGTTTAAATCGATGAATCTAGCGTATAGCGCACTGGCTGATCGGCAATGTGGCGGCCGGTGATATAATCCATTGGCGTCGTCGTCGTTGTCATCATCATCATCGTCATCGTCAGAGTGATCGTTATTGCCATCCTTTTATTGTCTTCACATAATAGTGTATGATAAATGATTTGATTACAAGTTATATAGCTTATTTTCAGAAACGCTCCAACTAACCCGCAATCTCAGAGGTAACACGCATGTGTGTGTGCGTGCGTGCGCGCGCGTGTGTATGTGTATGCGTGTCTATGCATGTGTGAGTATGTGTGCGCGCAGGTGTGTATCTATAAAATTTTGTGAACGAGATGTCGGCGTCTGTCCCAGGGCTGCCTAACTCGATCATTTGTTAACAAACTGCGCAATCGATCGCAGAGTCGACTGTTTATTTCGTATGTGCTCCGCCGAAGTTTGTGCCCAAGTTTGTTGCGATACGTTTTGACCTTTCTGTTATAACGACTCGGTCAGCTTTTAGCTCGTACAAAACCACCCAGGTGCTAAGTCATTTCTACTTACGCAAACCGATACCATCGACGTGGCGGACCTCTGTAATGACGTACGTTACCGCAGGCACTATCTTCCCGGTACTCTTATTACACAAACGATAATAGGTCGATGTACAGAAATCCCGGTCAGCCAACACCGTGTGGCATAAGGACTACCCGATTCTAACATATTCAACGGTAAACATCCGGGCATTCAAAGTGGAACAAACATTTGTTCACCTGAGAGCCGTGTAATTAAGTTTATTGAGTTTTCCTTTTGCATTTTATTATAATGCAAATAAAAGTTAGTAAAACATATCAGCGTATTGCGTATTAGAAAATATGATGTCGAAAGTATATAATAGTATGCTTTTGCGTGATATTGTCTCGTGCTCTTTAAGGGTATTATGTCTTACGTAAGCCCTGAACGAAATGTTAATGGGGTAGCCATAGTGGTTCTATGAAAACTCGAGATGAATGCACAGAAAAAAATATTGTACATGTCCCATAATCCCCAAAGAAATAGCACATTAATGAATGCCTACCTAGAGTGGAGCTTTTCATCCTGCAATTAAATTGCTTCTTAAGATGACATAACATACATTTTGATGTAGAAACGTAGATGGAAACAAACAACAACCTATCATGGCAGGTATAATATTTATATGTGTACCTTGCAGGTATTCAATAGGCACATTGCAGGTATTATATAGTGTACCGTGCAGGTATTCAATAGGCACATCGCGGGTATAATATAGTGTACCGTGAGGGTATTCAATAGGCACATTGCAGGTATTATATAGTGTACCGTGCAGGTAATCAATAGACACATTGCGGGTATTATATATGTACCTTGCAGGTATTCAGTAGGCACATTTCAGGTATTATATAGTGTACCGTGCAGGTAGTCAATAGGCACTTTGCAGGTATTATATATGTACCTTGCAGGTATTCAATAGGCACATTGCAGGTATTATATAGGTTCATGGAAGGTATTATAAAGATACAATGATTCGAGCGTTCTGTTTCTATACGAGCGTCCGTTGCGAATATGAAGGGTATACACCCGATAGATATTCATTCTGATAAGGTGGCTACACTGGGGGGTGATGCGCCTGCATTATCCACAGTACAAAAGTGGGTAGCCGAATATAAGCGAGGCAGAGCGGGTTCTTGAAGGCTATCAACCTCGCCGATCGAAAAAAAACATCGAGCACGTGCAGAGAGTACTGATGGCTGGTAGACGACTCTCATTCAGATTGCCACTGAGGTGGGTATATACGAGAAGAGAGTCCATAAAATTCTGCATACAAAACTGGAGATGTCAAAGGTTTCCAAGACGATGGGTTCCAAGACTTCTCGCACCTGAACAAAAGCACATCAGAACTGTCTGGGCCAACTTGGAACGCTTTAAGGCAGATTCAGCCGAGTTATCAGCACGTTTTGTAACTGAGGATGAGTGGTGGGTCTACCAAACACCAGTAAACACAGTGGGAACATACCTCTTCGCCCCCTCCTAAGAAGGCCAGAATGGTCTCTGCTGTTGGCAAGGTGGTTGCATTAGTCTTCTGGGATGCCGAGTGTATTAGATTGACTATCTGGAACAGGTTCATACTATGCATGGGGTGTACAATACTGACCTGATCAGTAAGGTGCGTGAAGCCATTAAGACAAAACGCCAGGGAAAATTGACTAAAGGAGTCTTGAAATACAATGTCAATGCCCCAGCCCACAAATCGGTTGTTGCGGTGGCCGCCCTGCACCAGTCTGCCTTCGAACGAATTGACCACCACCCCCGTAGACACCTAATTCGGCTCCATCATACTATTACCTGTTCTCAAGCCTCAAAAAACACATCGTTGGTAAAAAATATCCAACAGATGAGGACGCCATGTGCCGTAGAGCAGTTTTTCAACGAGCCAGACAAATGGCTTCTACAATGCGGACATCCAAGCTCTTCAACATCGACGGAGTGTGTGAACCCGAAGTGGGAGCACTTTGAAAAATATACTACAAATAATTACGTTCTTGAATGGCATCTTGGTCGGTCTATGAACTTTGCGAGTGACCCTCATAAGACAATGGAGATAATCTCGTTTAGTAATTACTGCAGGTAATTACCTAATTTCCGGTTGTGAACTAATCAGCTAGAACATGAACTATGGCATCACAAGATAATACTATACTTAGATGGGTGATAAGGTTGATGGATGGATAAATGAACAAATATAAAATATAAAATGGATGGAAGGTCAAAATCAATCAAACTAATAAATAGCGTAAACTAGGGTAGAGATGGACGAAGAGAATCTGGGATTTGGTGGCCTCCAAATGATCGATGCGGTGTTTGGGTATTAACGTGATGTTTATGCAAGAAAGCAATAGTAGATATTGAATAACGAAATAAATACACAGAAATCCTGCAATTAGAGTCGTGGTATCTGGCGCTACCATCTCATGAACAATGTCACTATTTAGCGTAAAGAAAAGTGCAGGGAAAAACCTATACCTCTGATAGGATTTGAACCCACGACTACAGTTACTAGACTGGTCTCTACCATTTGAGATAGGGGGCAGGCTTTCACCTTTGCATTTAGGCATTTCACAGCGTTTTTTGTTTTTGAGAACAATATATTTAAAGCCCGTATATCATGCCAGCGATATACACAGATATCTGTAACAAGCATGATGGACAATAAATTGAATGGCTGATTTTTTTAATGTTTGATATATTAACGTAAATATACAACCCCCATTAACATAACGTTTTTCAACGTGTCCTCTTAAGGCATAAATCTGACAAAGTTGGTCGGCTTGCGACGGATAATGGATTTTATCTTTGAAGTTACATGCGTAGACGCTCCCAACCTTTGCCGCTTCAGCAAAAACAAATGCCAAGTCTCTGAATTCAGCGATTTTTGAAAACGTATTGATTCCAGGATACGCTGTTTCTATTTGAAGCGTTATCTCGATGCAGTTTGAATTAGTTAATCAATAATCGGTTGTTTTAAAGACATAGTAGATATCCGTCAGTATACAATCAATTGTTCGTGTTACTCCTTCATGCGCTATAACTAATGAAATGAAATTTATTTGTTTAAAGTGAACTTATTAGCAGAGCTGTAAAACAAACTTTACATGAAACAATAGCCTAATGGTCTAAGACTATAATGTAAATACTTAACTTGTATAAAATTAACATCTAACAGTATACAGGTAATACAGATCAATTAGTTAGATACAACTATGTACGTTTACATTGAGCATGAAATGGATAACAATGTTGAACTAAAGGAAGTTCTTTTGTTAAACAATAGGCTATAACTGAAAGCCATAATATGGTATTCCTAGTACCTTCTTTCCACTGTAATTATATTCTTTTAAGCCGATGACTGCGTTTATGTTAGTAGAACATAACTAACTATATTGTGTCATTGTAATGGTCTTTTCCAATATATTTTATCCCATATATAAACTCTCTATATAATACTTCCAAATTGTCAAGGTATTGTGTCACTTGTTCACTTTTTGAATAAAAATTCAAGTAAATATTTTCCCATTCGGTCACATTGTCGTGGCCATGATACTTCATATAGTTTTCGGTCGCATAAGTAAGAGCCTAGATAAAAACAAAATGAAAAATGAGCGAAATCCCCCCAAAAAATCGATTAACGAAACCAAACGATATTGGTGAAAGTGTAGCAGTTTGTCTTAACTAATATTAAATAGGACAAACCAGCAAAAAAATCAATTTCTTCAGTGACATACTTTCTCATTCAAAAAAACTGAACCCTTACCGGAAGTCAAAAAGTCTACGTAATGCGAAACTGAATTTAATGGTGAGACAAAGAACGGGGATAATGCATAAGATCGCTATCCTCATACACAGACGTACGAGTCGTAGATGTTCGACTGTAATTGGTTTAATGTCTACATTGACTCTCCAAACTCAAACGGAATCACTTTCGGGCCGATCGTGGCAATCACTTTGAGGATTTCTATGAAAATTTAATGTCCAAAATTGATGGAACACATGCAATAATGTCAGCGTTGCGGATGTCATAAAAAACCGTTTGCATTGAAAATAACATTCGTACACGTCTGGGATTATGTTGCGGGTTTTAATGGCGTTTTCGGACGCGTAATCAGTAATCATGTTCCGATGGCGAAAAGAGGCACGGCATTGTGGGACAAAGCTTGCCCGACAGCGAGATGCCGTGAAAGCAAGATTTTTTCCTGTCGCGTGGCAAGGTAATAGCGGGTAGAGTCACTATGTGTTAGCGTTTTGATTGGTTGTCGCGTTCACATGACAATTACGTAATTTTAGAAGAATTTTATAATATAAGATAATTCACTTGTTGTAGGAAATGTATATATTATAAATAGTCCTTAAAATGCTATAATCTTAATCCTATAAACATCTTGAAGTTAAATTGTAATTGGTATAGACCTAGTATTACATTATTACTACTGACGCCACAGCCATACAATAATTTGACGCTACCGTAGCCGCGTTAGTCAATGCAAATAAATAAAGAAAAATCGTAGAACTTTTAAGGAGAACGAAAATTTATTGAAATGCCAGGTTGCGTATACACGAGGAATGCCTCATCAACAAAAAAGACGAGGTTTCAGTGGTACATTATTATTGGTTGTAAATGTCAACCGCGCCAACAATATTGCCCAATTATAGCCTTGAGAAGGAACCAACATGGCAACAACTCTTTTTCAATATGCAAGCACGCGAAATTTTGCCCATTTCCTGGCGTCGAAGGCGCGGAACAAAAACCCAGGTTTGTGCGGATTGGAAGTCGCGACCTCGCCCATGAAAGACAGCGCTTCCAACTATTGCGCTACTGGTGAGGTGTATGCGTGATGTTTCAATAAATTATATAAGTTCTTTCATGTTAGTATGTGTGTTTGCAAATTATAGCGAGCGGTTTAGGTATACATGTGTTTATTACATTTCATTATTTTCCAATGTGTATATGTTATAGACGCACAATCTTTAGCAATACAATGACTAAAGCCGCATAGTGCGTGCATGTTGAAACGAAAAGCGCACATGCCGGCCGCTTTATATAGATCTTGAAACCGAA
Source organism: Epimenia babai (assembly GCA_011762755.2). NCBI lineage: Eukaryota > Metazoa > Mollusca > Solenogastres > Cavibelonia > Epimeniidae > Epimenia > Epimenia babai. The sequence continues at coordinate 4,903 of WURV02183717.1, read as the reverse complement.
AGCGAGAGTAATACATCTAAATAATTGATTTACAAAGTAGTAAGACAAGGTTAATAAAGGTAAATAAAAAACCGTTATTATAACCGAAGAAATCAATTTCTGCGCGAGATGACGGTGTTGCGCCCCTTTGTGAATTATGAGTACACGGTTATTGCCGTCGTCATTAAACGTCGTAAGGAATTCGTGATAAACAATTTCCAGTAATAAAGACCTAGAACTCTGGGAGTCCGGTGAACCGAGCACTATATTTTATCCGTGGTATTCGCAATTGGATAGGAAAATCAGAATATCCGGGTAACCAACTATATGCAGGAGACAAATGGACGGAGAATTTTTTTCCTTGGCTTGGCAGAACAGAGAACAGGTCATTTCAGGGTCGTAGGTTCGAGCCTCGCCGAAAGCGAAATTTTCTATATTTTTTCTTTTTGTCGTGTCATTCATGAACCATTACGCCGACCTCCATTAACTTCAAACGACTACTTTCAAGATAGATTCTCTTATTTCCGGTCGGTTGTCCGTGAGTCTCCGATTTCAAGATGTCGGATAATGGAAAGCTGACTATATACCACACGCACCAATTGGCTTCAGTCTCCGCACGAGGCCAGGTGCTGTTACGATATTAATTTTTTACGTCAGTTGCCAATGGAGACTAGCAATGTCGTTTCCAGTGTTTATCTTAGAAAGATTGCTATCAGTCCACGTAGAATCCACACGCACTAAGTAATATCGCCTGTAGGTCAATAAAAACAACGCATTCTATCGAGACCGCTCTCAACTACACGTGATAGAATTTACAAGTGCGATGCCCAGGGCGTGCCGGTGTTTTACTCTCGATACAACACGGCGAACCGCGTATACTACGCCATAATGATTATTATAATTGCAAGTAAATTTATGAGCTTATCGACAACGGATCGCTTATCTTTAGAGATTGTTAATGTTTTATTTAGCCGTAACGTTGCGTAACAACTACGGTATCTAACGAATCTCACGGACGACATGGCGCGGGTAATGGCGGGCATAGGTTTTGGCAATTATACTGATTAATAATGTCATGAAAACCTACACTGTGGGGTTGATACTCGTTCACATTAATAGAAACATTTAAAACATTACTTTTCGTTATCAGTAAGAATTAGTAAGAAGCACGATGGTAGTTTGTGCGGAATTTTATTTACAGATGTTTAGACTCAGCTCTTAGACGAAATACGATAACATATATGACATATATACTCTACATAAAACAATATAAATTTACTATTCAATCTGAAGTGTGGCAATGATGGCACAGAAAGAAAGGGAACGTGGGAAGATGCATTCGCGCGGTGGCCTAAAACCATTAACGTTGGGTTGATATTTCAAACGACGTTATTCCGCAATTTATTTTGTTGTCTAGTTAGTCAAGAATAACCTAACCTAGGTAATCGTTGTCTAATCCATGTATGTATGTATGTATTTATAGGCTGATTACCGAAATAATCGTTGTGATAGGCCATCGTGGGCCCTTATACAATGTTAGCCTATTAATGTGGTTAACACGACAATCTGATTAGCCTCACTTATATGGGGTGGGGGAAAAACACCGAGCGTGAAAACCCCACCAAGTCTGGGCAGACAATTGACCTTTTCCATTCACGCCACTGGTTCCAAATGTCTACATATAAACTACATATGTCGAACACTCCGCTAAATCTATGATATGTTCATATTTATTTATTATGAGATGACATAGCGGGGAGGTAAGCGACATAGAGATAATATATAGAGCATCTGAAGCACAGCGAACGTCAGAGCTAAAGAGCCAACAGAACCACACTGCAAGAGCTACCCAGACCCCCATGGGTTTTCAGCCCAAAAAACGCCACAGTCAGTATAGTGGTTAGAGCGGGATTTGAACCACGGACCCCTGGATTCAAAGTCGAACGCTCTAACTACTACGTCACCTGCACCCTGTCTAAGCCATTATTGGCCCTTTTAAAGCTAGCCTAAAATATGGTTAACAAAACAACTTTATTAGCCTCACCTCAGTAGTCGGGGAAGCATCTACCGCGATAACTAAGCATAACCGTGTTTGTCTGGGCAGACAAACTTACCTTGATCCAATCACGTCATTGGTTCAAAACGTCTACAGACGGGCTACATGTGTCGCACACTCCGCTAAGTCTATGATAGTTTATTGTTATTAACAACGGGATGGTGACATAGCGGGGAGGTGAGCAATATAGAGACAATCTGTAGAGCGTCTAAAGCACAGCCACCTCAGAGGGAGAACCCTAACAGGACCACACTGCACGGGTTGTACACGGATTTTCTGCGTGTTCTCAAAAAACGCAACAGGTAGTATGCGGGCAAGAGCAGAAATTGAACCAGGGTCCTCTGGATTCAAATTCAAACGCCCTAACCACTTCGCTAACTGCCCCATAATCAATAGTATAACGTTTCTGCTTGCGGATGTCGCTGGGTATCGCTGGCATGGCATCCAGGCGTCAATATGTTCTCAACCGTGCCGCAGAAGGTCTGTCTTCGTAACCCTGTTGTCTATTTCGAAGTAGAGGGTTCGCACTACATCAGAGTCAAGGTTCGTTTTCCGCGCATTTCTCTCCAGAAACGAAAAAGAAAGGGGTAATAAATTAAATGTATTTATAATAGCGATTGATACCTCATAGTGACTAATAATTTTTCTCAGACTTCAATAACCAATAATATTTACCGACGTTGGCATATTTAAGTTTCCTTGCCGACACGCTACGGGTGCGCGACGAAACACAAATAGCCCTACGAAACACTTCCAGAACGTATTGCGTGAGTTGCACGGTTCATGGTGTGTGGTGTAGCGTCGCTCAGTCCTGTAGCGAAACGTCCCTCGTCGTCAGGGAGTCCGGTTGATTGGGCGGAATAAAATATTGGTCCAATGTAAGAATATGGCGACCACATTTTAGTCACGTCTTAAACAAGAGAATTTCTACCATCATTCGCTCAGATTTGTGTCACATGTTTAACAAGAGTATTTGTGCCAAAACACGCGCATGGTGTGTCGTCTCAGACTTAGCTCCAACAGGTAAATATCGTTCTTATGCCAGTCAATTCAAACTAATCTAAATATTAAATGTTGAAATGAAAAAAAACAGATATGAGGGGTATCTATTGTCGAGTTACAAGCATTTTTTTCTGAGATTTTCACTATCTGAAATGTGAATTCCTTAATGGTAAGAGAGACTTACTGCTACCAATGAAGCAACACTTAAACCTCGCAACCATAAATAAAGTAACACCTCTACCTTGCTACCATAAATAATGTAACACTAAACCTTGCTACCGTGAATAAAGTAACACTAATACATTGCTACCATAAATAAACCCTAAAACCTCGCTACGGTATATGAAGTAACAGTAATCCCTCACTACCGTAAATAAAGTAACACTAATAACTTGCTACCGTAAATAAAGTCACACTAAAACCTTGCTACCATACATAAGGCAACACGAAAACTTGTTTTTTCTGTTTTCTGTCAATTAAACATCCCCTTGCTTTTATGCATGGCACAAGTTTGCTTTTATGCATGGCACAAGCGATTAAAGTACGACAATCAGATATTTTGGAAATGGGAACAAATGGTACATAAGGCAATTTGTAGCCTTACGATAAGCCCAGAATATATGTGGAATCGCAGTTTGCAGACGTCTCCGCTGTATTATTGACGATTATCGATTGATTGAAACGCGCTTTCGGGCAAATAAAACCTCTTCGTGTACGTGCTAGCGAATAACGCGCGAGTACAAAACAGACGTGCGATACTCGCCTAGCGGCAGAGATGGGTCACTCTGTGCATCCCTCTCGTGTGATTTATAGAACCGCTATGACTACCCTTCCCCCATCACATAACATTATAGTGGATGAGCATACGTGGTGTTGGCTATTATTCTATATGCATTTGAAGAAAAAAAATCCCGATTATATTCTTCGTAATATCGCGATTTCGATCGCAGTAGTTATTGCTGTCACTCGAGATTGCTCGTCGCTATTTCGGAAATTCGCCGTCGTAATGGTCATCAATTACACGGGGACGAATCTTAATGTCACTGGCATGCATGGTACAATGTGCCGAGTGATCGCGACGTAATGCCATCTCATCGACCATAATGAGGTCAGATACAGCCGCGCGGAGTGCTGCTGGAACGTTGCGCAAACATGCAACCAAACGAACGACACACCGGCGATGTCAAAAGGCGTTCTTTATTACTATCACAAATAATGACATATAATAACGCGATGCATTTGAACTAACTGATATAAAAATTAACGCGAGGTTTCCTGTATCAAATACACTCCGTCGGGGCGCAATTATAGCGCGGGAATAATTATATACCTTCAACTCCACTTAATGTCACACTACTATACATGTAAAATGTATTGCGGTACTGTCATATTTTGCTCCGATGTTTGAGTTATTATTGTCCTAATTTTGCACATTGTCGTAGTCGTTAAATGCTCAGATAAAGCCTAAGTATAGTGTTACCTAATTAACAGTAATAAATTCCAGTCCTACTTGTATTTTTGCTTCAACAATAACCCATGTTAAAAACCTTTTTCTCGGTATTCAAGACAACAACACACAATCTCACTTCTCTGTGCGAATTCGACCTGGTAACCTCGCCCATGAAAGCACCAACCCACCTCCACCCGCCACCAGGAACTGTACAACTGACACAACTCCACATATCTTCATATGTAGGACAAATTCAAGCACACCGCTTGCTTCGCTGTCGGTTATTTTAAACAGCACAGGTTACGCTCTGTTTCCGCGTGATGTCTGTTAGTCTGTTAGGGTGGTCGAGAAACGCTTCACTACGCTGACGAAGAATAATGGAAAAGTGTACACACACACAATATATATATACCGTT
>WURV02183706.1:0-13025 GCA_011762755.2 Epimenia babai | reverse complement strand
ACCCAGACCCCCATGGGCAATGGGGTTTAAGGCGCTTTCAGCCCGAAAAAACGCCACAGTTAGTATACTGGTCAGAGCGGGATTTGAACCAGGGACCCTTGGATTCAAAGTCAAGCGCTCTAACCACTACGCCAGCTGCCCCCTTCTCTGGAATTGATAAATTTGTTTATTCATATCCATTGTTTTTTTAATCTCTTAGGTTTCTTTGTTTCTAATTTTGTTCCTAATTAACCCCTCGTGAGCTGAATTCAATAATCGTTTTATAACGGGTTTTATTACATTCCCATGGTATAATTACGATTATGAACACCTCGTCATAAACTGTTGCTGACCGAACGCATTAATATCATCTACTGCCATTAATCACATTAAGGAGAGACATTAAGCTCTGGGGGTGCACTGATTGATGATTACCCTTCAATGGCTTTAACCATTTTAGACAGAGACAAATCATATTGACTGTTGCCAGCAAAAACCTAATAAATCATCACTCGTATTCGTTGGCTCTAATCCATTTTTGTATTGACATATGCAGTGATCAGGCAACTTGGGGAATTTCTGTTCCTGGAACCTATATCTGTTATTTATTATGGACCAATGGGAGACAATTCGCCTGTGACCTTGACCTACATTCACCCTTGGAACTGTGGAGTCAGAAAACAAGCTTAAACGATGGAATATTGTGTATAACTTGTTGTTCCTAGAGCACCTGTATTCATTGACGAAGGGTGAGTTTTTGATGTGCAGGAACAAAGTCATCATGTGATGCTCGATGCAACGAGACAGAAAGTCCAGAATTACCCTGATGTTGAAAAACAAAAATGGCGGCTAGACGCCGTTATTTCCGCTAGTGGTCAAGTGAGTAGAGTCAACCGCTAGTGGTCCAGTGAATAGAGCCAACCGCTAATGGTCCAGTGAGTAGAGCCAACCATTAGTGGTCCAGTGTATAGAGCCCACCGCTAGTGGTCCAGTGAGTAGAGCCAACCGCTAGTGGTCCAGTGAGTAAAGCCAACCGCTAGGGGCCCAGTTAGTAGAGCCAACTGCTAGTGGTCCAGTGAGTAGAGCCAACTGCTAGTGGTCCAGTGAGTAGAGCCAACCGCTAGTGGTCCAGTGAGCAGAGCCAACCGCTAGTGGTCCAGTGAGTAAAGCCAACCGCTAGGGGCCCAGTTAATAGAGCCAACTGCTAGTGGTCCAGTGAGTAGAACTACAATCTCTCGTGTGAAGGTCTGTTTTCAAATAGAGGATACGAGGGGAATTCCCCTTCCCCATAACCATATTTATATAGTGAGTAACAACTACACGATAAAACAAGCCGGATGTTTGGGATATTGAGAAAACTGTATGTATATCGAAGTGGGTTGTTTAAATATTTCATGAGTGAACGTGATTTAACAAATTACTGTAAATAAGACTGACGCTAATTTCATTAATAAAGTACTTTAGTCAAGTTCCTGTGCTACTTTATTAATTAAGTCACGCAGAAACGTACTGAATTTAAATGGAGCAGCTCTCGTATTGAGATGAAGTAGCATCCAGTAAGGTTTATATGTTGATTTATGTGTACGGCCTGAGTCGTTATGTTATAGTGTGTCTAGACGGAGGCTAGCTATCGGGGTGGGACCCCGGCCGCGACCGTAAGCCAGACACGTCCTGCGTCTTTTATCTTTCGCGACGTCGACTAGTCTTTACAATAGATCTTTCGGGACACGAGAAAAACCGAGAGATATGAGGTCATAAATCCGTTCCACATCACCAAAGGTCGTTAATATCGAGTGGGGGGTGGGGGTGAGATGTGGCTGGCATTGTAGGAGGGACGTCGTATATGTTCACGAAGTCATGGAATAGTCTCGTGTGTGCTACAACATTCTGTTTTTTTGATATCCTTCCGCCTTCGTTGGTTGTCCCATAAATTGCTCTCGGGCTTTTAGATTATGTGTCTATCCCATTGCTTCCGTAGACTATGCCGTTGACTGTTACCTCCCTTGAAATTCCACTGGATTATGTATCACTTAGTAATAATAGAAAGGTTGAGACTGTCTACATGGCGACTATACAACACAAAAACACGTAAAAACCATATAACGGGGATTCTTCAGAGAGCTACTTCTTGTGTCCCCTGTTTTGCGTGCTGTGCAACTAAGTGTTAATTACCCGTACAATTATTATTTTCTTTTTCTTTTCATCTTCACATTTGTCTCCAAGTCCACTCTGTTCTTCCTTAGCACCATGTGTTCCTCCGAAAACTCTTCCAAAAACATCCTCACTTTCACTTACCGTTTTCCTAATCACCTCCCTATTCACCAATCAAGTCCCATAATCAACATTCTTATATCACAAACAGCCAGGTATGGTCTCCCTTGATTGACACTAACAAACATTTCTTGCTCTGTTCATTGGACTTGATGAAATTTATCAATTTTATTGATTTTTATGAATTTGTCTTTTTCTTTCAGATTGATTTTCGGCTCGTCTCATCAGATTGGGAGCAACTGTGCCTGAAGCCACATCGGAATGGGATGAAGCTGGCAGCATCCGTAAGGAAGGGCACAGAAGTTTTACGGAATTACCTGTCATCGCAGAATTTTGTCAATGGATTTGTGCATCAAAAATGGCATTCGTGATATGGAAGGTGTCGGAGAGAATGGTAATTCAGATGAAGTGTTACCTCATTTAGGTGGCGATATCGCAGGTAAAATGGTTGAGAAAGATTTGGATATCAAGGAGAATTTCGTTTCAACGGATGCGGATAACGCAAAAATGGGTTGTAAAACTGATTCACAAATCGAACGGAAAATTACCGAAGTTACGGAAAAGTACGGTAATTTGACAAAAAATGTGGATTTTTGTAATAATATAAAATTGAACGAGCTAATTGATGCTAAAACATCGAGCTGTAACTCTATGGTGGATGAAAGAGCTGGTAGGAGTGGAAGACAGCCGATAGCGGAGGTCAAGGTCGAGCAGGACTGTGTTAATTCCAGCGACTTGATCTTACAAAATGGTGGGGAAGAGTCAGGGATTACGGATCAACCGTTGGATTTAACGATGCCGATAAAACGCGCTAATAATTTTCAAATTCGAGATAAACGCAGTCTTCGGAGAAAAAGCGGCCATCAAAGTACGTCTAAAAACATTTCCGAGTCGTGTAAAAGTTTGTCGAATTCTTTACATAGCTTGGAAAAGTTCGGAAATGAGTTCGATTTCAATACGACAGCCGTACATATTGGGTATGAACAACTGCAGGCAATGCAAAATATTTCCGATGCGGTATCGCCTTACACGCTCGTAAATGGTCACATTAGATCTTTAAAAATTCCCTTATCTTCACCGAGTTCGTATTTAAATAACGAACTAAAGCCATTAAAAATCCCGATGCATTCTAATGATGGGTTACTACACACATTCCATAGCTCGTACAACGGTGATACGTTACAATGTCAAGACCGTGAGCTGAATGAAGCGTTAATGAAGTCCAGCTCGGGCGACTATTCGGGGAAGTTCACCGGACACAGCTGTACGTGCGAGATGAAGTTCACGTCATTACACGAGTTGAGTATACACGTTAAAAAGAGCGGGCACAAGCCGATATCGCGGCGCGTGAGCGTTCGCGACTACCCCAAACTGGTGCGCGGTCAGGACATGTGGTTGAATCGAGGATCGGAGCAGACGAAGAGGATCTTGCGTTGTATTCAGTGCGGGCAGTCGTTCAAGTCACTGCCCGAGCTCACGGTGCATATGATGGAGACGCAGCATTACGAGAAGATCGTCAACAGCGATCACCTGAAACGTTCGTCGCATCGTTGTTCGACATATTGCGAACACAACGGCGAGTGCGTCTTCAAGTGTAAAGTGTGCCAGGAACATTTCAGGACTATGGACTCGCTCGCCAATCATATGGTCAACTCGGGTCACCACAAACAGTCGACGCCATCGTCGTCTTCGTCGGCGCTCAAGTTCGATCAAACTGGCAGTCGGGCGAGACAGAAGAGACGCATCGATGGCGGTGCTCCGATTGTACCGAGATCCGTGACGTTGGGGGAATCGCGAGAGAAACCAGATGTCGATGCGTCTGCTTCTGTTAATAAGGTGGCTAACGGTAAGCTTCAGAACGGCGATGCTCACGACGATGTGGATGATAGCGATGGAGAAGATTTGAATGATCGGCGTATAACGTGCGAAAACTGCCAGGAGAAAATACACATGTCCGTGTTCGTTGATCATGTTAGGTTGTGTCTCAGAATTAAGAACGATGCATTGCCTCTTCGCGTTAAGCGCGAAAAGCCGTATGATTTTGAATGCTCCGAGACGTTTAATTGCCAAAATTCTTCGCCGATCGGCAGCGATAAGTGGTCAAATTCACCGAATGGTAGTTTAAATAGGGAGTGTACGCAGTTGAAATCAAATTTGAAAGTAGATCGAGTCAATGAATTGAATGGAGATGAAGTCGGGGTGCCCTTGATGGATATTATAGATCCCCAAAGTCACCCAGAAGGTAGCGGTACAGGCGCGATTCAGGCTATGGAGAGTTTGATACAGCAGAACTTTGGTGACTGTAAATTACCGAAAAAGATTAAGCTTGAGAAGAAGCAGAAAGCCAAGTTGAAGCCGGAGGTGTATAAATCGCTCGCAACTGACGAAAGCCAGGCGTCCGCTTTGGCAAATGGAATTCTCGAGTCAATGTCGAAGATATCTCAGGAGATTTTGCAGTCAGTCTACAAGAAGGCGGAGAACAATGAGAAAGGTCAGGAACGAAAGAGACATCGGAGCGAGGGGTTGGATGGGGAAGGAATGTCTGAATGTGGAGCGAATGGTGGTGCAGTTAGCGGATGTTCGGATGACGGTGATGTGGGTAAGATCGATGAGGTGGATGATGATCCAGGGAGTAGATACATCACGGAGGATGAGTTGGAGACGTTGAACTCGCAGAAGGATAAGAGTAAGTCGGCTTTAGATTCGTTGAGTTCGTTCGTTTATGGACAGAAGCTGACCAGCGAACATCCGTTAGAAAGGCTGGAGAAACTGAAGACTTACATGTCGGTCAGCGGCGGTGACGGCGTCGTGAAGCTCGAGAAGGGAGCCTCGAAGCAGGTGGATTGTAAAGATAAAAACAGCGATGATCCACAGTCGTCGTCGATGTCAAAAGGGCGCGTCGCGAGCCCAAAATACGCCTCTCCGCAGTCCGGTAGGAGTGCTCACGAACGAATTTCAGCGGAAACATCGAAACGGTTATTTCCCGAGCGAAATGGTCACATTTTAACCGAAGCGAGTATCTTCTGTCCCGCATGTAGCATCCCGTTTGTCACACACAGCGAATTAATGCTGCACTTCATACGCACCAGGTGCCACGACTCGCAGCGTTTCTCTGATCTGACGGCATACAAAAATCTTCTCGACTCGTCCCATGAATCATACTCTTATACGCCATTCATTTACCTCCCCTTAGACCACACATCGATATTCACTAAATATAATACAGTGTTCAAGTAGGCTGTAGGCTGTTCTATTCAATGATGGTAAATTGGCGGCAGGAGAAATCTAAGGACATGTACCTCGTGTATTGTTCATTTGTACCTTGTGCAATCTTTTACTAAAATTTTACTACCTACAGGAATTTTTCATTTTAATGACTTTTTATTGATTTTAAATATCAGCAACAATGTGAGCTTGGCAAGGATCTCTTTTGATTGAAAATATAATTTAAAACTGAAAAACTAAAAATGTAGAAATTTTTAAGATATTCATCTTGTTTTTATACTCTCCGTACTATATACAGGACGAATTTGTTATCAAATATTAATAACCTGTTTTTTTGACAATGAATTTTGTTATGAGGAAGATGTTAAACCTCGCTAAACGCAAAAAAAAACATCTTAACATCTGGGGATTCAGAAAGTAATGTCTCGTTTATATCAAAATTCTCATTGTTAGAGAAATTTTCACAAAAATTTCTATCTAATAAGAAGTATGATTTTGCTGATTTGAAAATCTTTCTGTTATCTTGATTTTGTAGTTTATACTGATGTTAGAAAATTTGCGCGAGAGTCGTTTTTTTTTTATAATTCAGGGGAATGCAAGAGATTGACTGAGGTCAACACATTTTTATACATGAACTAGTTTTTTTAAATTCTTCTTCCCCTTATCTAGCATTAGTAATTTAGTACCACTACGTCTGATTTTCTAATACTGTATCAAAAATACAAATGTTAGCAAGACTGCTCGATGAGCATGTAGAGGATGTTTGGATTTGTGTCATTTATAGCCGCCTCTTATAGTAATTCATCGTCAAGTCTGGTTTTGTCATACGTAGCAGATGACTTCGAGACATCATGCCATCATTCTCTGATAGCTTCACACGGATGTATATAAACAAGCCATCGTTTCGCCATCTTCCGACTCGAGTTACCGCCAACAGAACAGAAATAACACAGTCGCTTTACACCAGTATTTTTATCGCCTCATCTTGTCACCAACGCTTTAATATCACGCTAAAGTCCCGTTACGTTATCGTCTTAAGTGCGTTGTTATTTAAAGGTTGTAAAATAAATTTGTATAGATCTGGAGAATTGTCCAGACTGTCACTTTAACAAAAGGCCCGCATTGATTGGTTTGTATATAGTTTTATACTGGAAGCGTGATTGTTTATGTATCTACTTAAAACAACAACAATACATTATTTTAAGTAGAAGTTCTAGATGACTCTCATTATTGGAATAATTTTGAATTTTTACTATATCGAGAAAATTATTATAAAAAAAACTCATTAACCATTTTGCGCCATTTTGTACAGATTATTTTTTCCCTATTTAATTGTATGGTATTTTTAAATTATGAATTTATGAATAAATCAAATTTATTGATTATTTATTATTGTATTTTGTGCTACTCAGGGAATGTACAGATAGTTTGTTCATGAAGAGTATGTTTTCTATGTCTGACTAGAGTTGAGGGTTTCATGCGTAGATACCCTAGTCTAATGGGTTGGTAGGTCGTCGGATGTGGTATGTATGTATGTATTTATTGGCTGATTACCTAAGTAATAGGCCATCATGGGCCCCTATACAATGCTAGCCCATTAATGTGGTTGACACGACAATCTGATTAGCCTCACTTATAAAAAGTGGGGGGAAAACACCCAGTGGTAAAAACCCACCGAGTCTGAATTGAACTTTTTCCATTCATGCCACTGGTTCCAGATGTGTACATACAAGTTAAATAGCGACAGAGAGCACATATAGAACATCTGAAGCACAGCAAATGTCAGAGGGAAAAAGTCCCAACAGAACCACACTGCAAGGGCTACCCTGACCCCCATGGGCAGTGGGGTTTAAGGCGCCCTCAGCTCGAAAAATCCCACAGTATAGCTTAAGTGGGATTTGAACCAGGGATTCAAACGCTCGAACCACTACGCCACCTGCACCCCCCGGCGGATGTGTTGGTGGCAAATACAAAGTGAATAAAGCCATCGATGGAAATTGTGGGAAATAACAGGTCATACTGTTGTAACAAAGCGCATGTTGGGAAATTGTAGTGATTCTACGTTGGGTCTGACTTGATTTTTAAACAGATTTCGTTACATCGTACACGCAATCATTACACATGGCTGTCTGAGACATAAGTGTAAATTTAGCTCACGCACCTCTGTATCATCCTTCCGCATCCCAAATCCTGTAACGGTAACCAAGGGTGACGGCGTTTTTTACCGACGATGCAAAAGCTTTGAAAAAGGTCAATAATCTGTCGAATATTTAGTTTATCGCTCCGATTACGACTTGTGACTGTGAGTCTAAACAAGGGGGTGGTGCGTAGCTCTGTATCTCATGGTTATTGTGCTGTGGATATAATGGTTATATAATAACCTATGTGTAGGTTTTTTCCTGTGCATCTCTCTCCAACTATTTATGGAACCACATTGGCTATCCTAATTAACATAATAACGGTAGTCAGTGATGGAAGCTGGTCTCTCTGTATGATTAGCATGTACCGATTTTTGTACAGATGGAAAGTGATGCATCAAAGGTGTGCCCACAAGAACAGTTAATTCTGATATAAATTACCGTGTATTGTTGTTAGGTAGTTGATTAGCAATAGGTTTATTACCGAGGTAATGGTTGTGTTGGCCTTTTCTGGCCCTTAACCATGCTGAACAACGCGGTTCACCTCGGATATAATGCGTGGGGGGGAACACGGTAGTGGAAATTCCATTCACGTCACCGGTTTCTTACGCCCACAAACAACCATGAGGAGCAGAAGGTGGAGTGTTAGAATGCCGATTGCTCTTTGATGTTTTTTAACTAAGCACAGATAAATTTAACCGATGGCAACACACGCAAGAATGCCCCCGAAATGAGAAGTAGCGTGGGGTAACGCTGCCTTCTTCAATGGCTTCATGTTAAACATCACCGAGGTGAACTATGTAAGCTATTTAACGTGTGGCACCCCGATGTCACACCCGACCTGCTCCCATCTGGTAACAAAATCTCCCTCCATCTCACAACATCCAAACCTCGAAACAATTAGCAATTTATTCGCTATTCTATTGCCTGATATAACAACAAAATGCTATTTTTTTGCAAACAATTTATATATATTTATATATAATTATATATATTAACAAAAATAAATGTACAGATGTCATGATATGGGAGAGGAGCTGGCTGTAAGGTCCCCCACAATTACCATTTTACCTACAACGAAGGCATCGAGAAATCTCTCTCAATTCCACCCTTAGTTAACATTGGTCTCTTTACAAGGTAGGCTCTGTGAAAAAAATGCAAAAACCGGTATAAAACGGTAGTTTTGTTTCGCTATTAGTTACACTTAATCAAGAAAACATCCTCAGATATATCATCGGATATACAGTCAGATATATCGTTGAATACATCACCAAATATATATAATTTTTGATCGACAAATTCCTGAGACTTTCCCATTTAGCAAATGCCAATATCACTCGGATCTAACACAAGCTTTCAAATACACGTATACTTCGTGAGGCATGCTGTTACACCTGTCAATGCAAGCTTGTGTCAACTCCCACCTCCGTCACAGAGGCGTTACCTTTACCGTATCACCTGACGCGGCTAACGCGACATCTCGATGACATTTTCATGTCACAATCATGTCACAACAGACAGACTGAGCAGACAACCCTCACGTGTTCCCAAACAATTCATTCATATCCAGACCCAACTCGTGGGCTGTAATATTGCTCCCAATGTTCGGCTGGCCGTCTATCGAACCGCCCATCATGTGCGCGTCCATGTGTTCACCGGTCGCCTCGACCAACGACACCCCGATATTCGGCGAATTCATCCCGATATTCGGCAAACGAATATTCGGGTCGTTAATTCCGATATTCGGCGAATCCATCGCGATATTCGGCGAGTTCACGTCGATATTCGATGGATTGCTCGTGACGCGACGTTTTTGCTGCGGCGTTTTCGCCGGGTGCACGCCGGGGTTCGCGTCTATCGCCATCGACTTTACCATGTCGTGGTGATGCGCGCGTTTTATGTGCACATTGAGGTTCCCCTTCTGGGTGAACCCGATGAAGCAGTAGGGACACATGAACGGCCGCTCGCCGCTGTGTTTCTTCTTGTGGATGTTCAGCGCGTTCTTTTGGTTGAACGCCTTGTCGCATATCGTACAAACGAACGGTCGTTCGCCTGAAACAAACGGGTGAACGAACAAACATAACGTAGTTGGTTTGTTCAGCGAAATAGTAGAGGCATTAGACCGGTGTCTGGTGGTCGTAGATTTGGTTTCGTATCAAGGTCATGTGGTTAGTGCTGTTATCTTTTGTGCTAGAAGTCAGTAGTTCGAATCAAGGAGAGAAGGGGAAATTACCCATTTCATACTTTTATATTTCATATTTATGAATGAAATATACGAGATTCTCTTTCTTGAAATAATGGGAAATATTTATATGAATGTTGCTTGTTCATATTTCATTAGTATTATAATGGATTAACAAATTATTGCAAGTGCAACATTAATAACGGTGATAAAAGAGTACAAAAACCTGCTGATTCATTTATCCAATAACAACATATGTATCCCATAACCAATCACCTGTATCCAATCACTCCCTGCATGTATCCAATAACCCACCGACGTGTATCCGATAAACCTTAAATTTTTATTCAATATCAACCGAACTGCATTTGATAAACCACCACGCTGTATCCAAAAAACCACCGCCACATCCAAGAAACACCCGAGCTGTACGCTATAAACCACCAAGCTGTAATCTATAAACCACCGAGCTGTACGCTATGAACCACCAAGCTGTAATCTATAAACCACCGAGCTGTACGCTATAAACCACCGAGGTGTACGCTATAAACCACCGAGCTGTATGCTATGAACCACCGAGCTGAACGGTATGAACCACGTACCCGTGTGGATGCGAACGTGGCGCTCCAGCTGACTCGGTTTCTGGAACAGTTTGTTACAAATCGCGCATTTATGCGATGGGTTGCGCGCCTTTCTGTCGCTACCGACGACTGACTTCCTCTCGACCCCCGCCTTCCCGTCGCTCCCCGAGGCATCTAGCTGTAAAGAGTCGACGTCGCCATCGTCGGGTGCGTCGCCATCATTGCCGCCATCGTTGCCGCCATCGCCGGGCTGAGTCTCGAGGTCGGACAGTTTCGCTGCGACGTGCACGGACATGTGATCGTTGAGTTCGTCGCTCGTCGTGAAGGAACGGAAACAGATCTGACGCAGCAAAAACAGGAAACACGACAATTCTTATGAAATTCTGCTAGCCTAAAACAGCGATTCTCCATTTGTAGACCGTGACATTGATAAATGGTCCGTGGACTCGCATAACAAAGTTAATAAAACGAGTCCGTGGACTCGCTTATTGAAGTTAATAACCCAGTCCGTGGACTCACTTATCAAAGTTAATAAAACAAGTCCGTGGACTCACTTATCAAAGTTAATAAAACAAGTCCGTGGACTCACTTATCAAAGTTAATAACCCAAATTTCTGTCAATAGTCAGACTTAAAAATCTCGCTAGTTTCCTGTCAGTGTCCTCCCGGTTTAAAGCTGATTCGAACTCGTGACCCCTCGCGACCTCTCGCATCATCGGCCGCTCATCAACCGACGGTTGAACATGAGCGGTTCTGACCGAACAATAACATAGACACGATACACGATGTTTCAGTGGGTCACACAAGCCTACTTTTGGTGAACTCGCAGTAGAGAAATATTTGAGAACCTCTTTACAACTACGCGAACCACTTGACAACATCGTGGACCACTTTGCAACAGTGTGAACCACTTTACAACATCGTGAACCACTTTACAACATCATGAACCTCTTTACAATATTGTCAACCACTTTACAGCATTGTGAACCACTTGACAACTATGTGAACTGCCTAACATCATGAACCACTTTACAACATCATGAACCACTTTACAACATCATGAACCACGCGTACAATTCTATAACTACCGTCCGTACGGTCATATGGAAGCACACGTCACGGTGTACTGCGGTGTACTGCGGTGTACTGCCAGTACTCACGTAGCAGACGTTCTGCTGAGTCTGGTTCAGCAGGACCCCGTCCATGTTGACGTCCCGAGTGAGTTGACCTAACATGGCGCCTCCCTCATCGTCGTCGTCCTGACCGCCCGCATCGGGCACTAACGCCGCGGCGCCGACATCCTCACCCATGACGCGGGTCGTCTGCGTGGGCGCGGCCTCGATGCTCGCTTGAGACGTCGGCTGCGTTCAGATCGTCGCGATGTGAATCAACCATTCACAAATTAACCAATAAATAACGACATTCTTCGTGCCTCGAGACACGTACGGATCACACATCGATGATCCGTTCACCCGCGGGGTGGGGTGGGGTGGGCAGATATCACGCGCCGCTTAGACAGCTGAAAACCCCCTCACACACAACCCAAAATCGGTTTTCAGTTGAACAAGTAAAGAATCGTTTTTCAAACTAATAGTGCCTGACAACCCCCCAGACCCTCTCCCCCCCACCGTCTACGCACGGGGAATATGGGCAGCCCTCGCCGGGTAATGATACGAGGGTCGGGAAAGACAACTGTCACCCTAGACTCCACTGTTTCCCTCACCCTCATCAACTCATAACAGACACGTTCCCCACTTGATGGGTACATAATGGACCACTGATATAGACCCATACATCCACTCTGGTTCATGTATACATAGGCCCTCATAGGTCGAAATAAAAAAATAAATATATAAAAAAATTAATTAAATATATCAAACATCCGTGACTTGCGTGTGATCATAAATATCTATTTAGTTGAATGTATGGTCACCAACAAACTCAACAGTCACCGGCCAGTCTCCGTCCCCGCCCACACAGTCTCCGCCCCTCCCCCCACACAGACTCCATCACCACTCAACCTTCAACTCGCACATCCAGAACTAAAATCACGCCCAAATAAACACCCACCTGAATTTGCTCCATCGAAACGTTAAAACTGTGCGCCTCCAAATCGTGCATCTGGGTCAGATTATCGTACCCGGTTGTCATGGAGACAACCTGCGGCTGGAGGACCTGCTGGTGTAGATCGACCCTCGTCGCGATCTGCGGCTGTACGATCTGCATTCCGATTGGCTGGGACGCGTCCACGGGGATCGTCGACACCGGCTGCACCAAGATATTCTGGTTGTCCACGAGGGAGATGGGTTGGATCTGAACGAGATTCGAGCCACCAGGCTGCACGAGGTTGGGGTTGATCGCGATGTTGATGTTGCCGCGTTGCTGCAGCTGCTGGAGCAACGCGCCGTCTATTTGCACGGGTTGCTGGATCATTCCGGGGTCGAGGTTCGCGATTTGGATGCCTTGACCGAGGTTACCGGTGAACTGGAGTTGTAGACCCTCGAGGGACGAGATCACCTGGGGACACGGGACGTACTGGTCATTAAAACGAATACATCAACTGGAATGTCCTCGTAATTAGGATAGCCAATGTGGTTCTATAAATAGCTGGAGAGAAATGCACAGGAAAAACCTATACCCCTGATGGGAC